>JAPZDZ010000009.1:8205319-8256874 GCA_029783805.1 Acanthurus tennentii | reverse complement strand
ATTGAATTATATTGTTTGGTATTTCAGGCTATTGAAATACCAGACTAATGTTCAGCCGCAGATACTTACACTTTTTTTTTGTTTGTTTAGGTTATCACAGTAGTTTTTAAATACAGTGTAAACACAGTATGTAGTTTATAAAACCTCTTCCTGCAGATAAACACGGTACACGGTTACCCATTAACTGAAGCACAGCAACATCTTCTTGCAGATTTTCCCAATTAATCCAAATATATGAATGATGTTTATGTGCTTTTAAACAACTTGTACCGTCTGTCTTTTATCTTTGTGAGCAGATAACTGTGATTGATAACTGTGTCATTTTGCAGGGAGTTCAAGATGGGCATGCTGAACAACCTAAGATATTGTTAAGGATGACATTAAGTTGTTTTATTTTAGTGATCTATATGATTGCATTCTCTGGAAAGACTCTCCGATAAAAAGATGTATCTCAGAAAAAGGAAATGGTTCGATGTTTTTGACTCGATATCCGATGGTCAAAAGTTCAGCTATATTTGAAATAGACTTCAATTTTTAGTCACCACATCATGATTACTTTCCTGTTTTCTCCCAAATAAAATGATCCAGAGAAACGCTGATAAATGTAATGGTTAAAATTTACAGGAGATGGAAAAAAATAAAGGAAATCCAAGATAAGAGGCTGCCACTGTGCAGCTTTGTTGTGGTTTTGTACTTTTGTGTGGGGACGTTCTAGCACTGAATAAATTCATTCAGGCTCGACCATGACTGTGAATATTTCAGTCATTGTTAATAATAATTCTTTTTGTTCACTTGTGTTCCATGTTGCATTTGTATTCTCAATACAGCGATGTCTTGCATGATAAGACAGACTTTATCAACAGAGCATCAGTGGTCCTGTTTGCCTGAATATTTCTTGTTTTCTTCTAAAAAGGACGAGAAAATGGACTTATACAGCTGGCATATTTTAATTTGTTCTAGCTCATGTTTGATTAATGCCAATTCTTCCTAGTCAGAACTCATGTTTATGCAGCACCATTATTTACATAACACCTTACCCTATTTGCAGATAGCTCCTATTTTCACAGTTATACAGCTTCTTGTTTTGCAGTGATTGGTGAATTATCACCTTTGCCACAAACTGAAAAATCATATTTTTTTTGTAGATGACTAGTTATGAAAGAACATTACATTTTTTAATGTCTTGTTTAAAATAATCAGGACATCAGTATAAATTTGTGTTTTTTGCTTGAAATAAAAAGATGAATTATGAACTGATATGACTGGTATTTATTAGTTATATATTAAAAATTGCACTGCATTATTTCAAAATACATCGGATTTATGAAAACTAAAACTATTACAGTATGCACTTTGTAAATTGATGGTGCATTAATGGAAAAAAAAGATGTAACATGTAGAAAATCAATATCTCATTTATGTAGAAAATAAAAACATACTTGAACAGACCACCTTTACTGGAGGATGTCTTTATAGTTTTCATGCATGCCCTGTTCATACAATGCGGCAGACTAGAAGGCCTCTGGGCTTAGATACGAACACAGTGGAAGGAAAGGAAACTGTATAGCATTTCCACTAGTGAAAGGGGAAGAAACCAATGAAAATGGTTTAAAAGTCTAACAAAGCCAAACAGACATCAGTATGTGGAGCCAGAAAAGCGTTGGTGTAACACCTCAGCTTTTATATAGCAACCCTGTGACCGCCGGAGCGCTCTTCCCATCATGCTTTTTCCATTGGATGGATGTTCACAGTAAATGCAGCATTTCAACATTTTCAGAGACCACATCCATAAAGACACCTCCACCACCCCTCTCTCCCTTCTATGTCTCTCTCTCCCTTTCTCACCCACCCTCTCAATCTTGCTCTCTTTTTCTCTCTTTTCCCCTCACTGTGTCTCTGTGTCTCTCCTTTCCTTTTGCTATATGACATAGTCCATTATCTGCTCTTAGTACTAATTGGTGTATTAACGTCATGCTGTGGGTGACACAGTTAGAGAGAGGAAGAGAAAGAAAGAGCGGGAGAGAGAGACAGAGGGAAAGTCAGAGAAAGAGAGGGACGCAGGATGAATATGGATGAGGCAGAAGCAGGGCGGGAGCGAGGCTCTGGGGGAGGCAAGTACAGAGTGATTCTGCCAGAGTGAGAGAGAATGGGAGGCCAAGGTAAATCTTTTCAGCTACACAAGTGGTTAAGAGCAGCATGGCAAAATGACGAGTGAAGGAGAAAAAAAGAAAACCATCCTGTAATGGCTTGTTTTTTTTTTCAGCTGGCCTTCTCTGTATCCCTTTCTATCCTACTCTCACCGTCACCACTTTCAACCCAATTATCCACTCTCCCTGGCGCCACTGCCAGCATATGGAAATGTAAATTGCAGGCGAGATGTGAGTTTTTTTTTTCAAAGCTGTGGAAGGTAAGCAGCTCTTGAGGATCGGGAGAGTAGGAGGAAGAAAAGGAAGAGATGACAAACAACTGAAACTGAGGGACCGCCTTTAGTCCCAATAGCTTGTCATTATTGCTACTTTATCAAATACACAAATCCACCCACGAAAGAAAATTTCATAGACTGAGGTTGGTTTTTGCTACTACATGCGTATGCAGTGTGAAGGCCAAATAAAGTTTGCATAGAAAGCGCACACGCTAGCGGCGACTTTACATTTACAAATATGACTTAATATTGGACATTTTCGCAGTTATTCAGTCAAACTGACATGTAAAAGTGTTCCATACATGGACACCTTCGCTCTGATTCTCAGGCTCACACATGCTCAGTGCTGAATTCACACATTTAATTATATGCAGAGACTCCAACACAGTTGCACCACAGAGGTACACTTCCTCTGTGCTTGAGAGGCTTTTCAGACCGGGGCTGGGATGTAAGCCCTCAGGCTGCTGAATAGCTCCTGAGGCTGAGGATGCAGAGATCAAAGGTGCTCATCTTCTCCCAAGCATGTGACATTGAGACATGTACAGGCTGATTATTCAGATAAGCAGATCTAT
Organism: Acanthurus tennentii; assembly: GCA_029783805.1. Lineage (NCBI taxonomy): Eukaryota > Metazoa > Chordata > Actinopteri > Acanthuriformes > Acanthuridae > Acanthurus > Acanthurus tennentii. The sequence goes on along the minus strand of JAPZDZ010000009.1, from coordinate 8,253,880 downwards.
CCTCTGGGGTGGAGGCAAAATGGAGGCGAGTATTTTGTTCATTATCATTAAGATCTGGCTTTTCCTCTGTTTCCCTTCTCTTCTCTCCACATGCTCATATTCCGCCCCCGCAGTGCTGATGAAGCCAACTTCTCAAATCCGTAATTTGCTCAATTATTTTCAATTATCCCGCCATCGCTGCTTCTATCAGTCCCCTTAGTTCAATTGTGAACAGAAATCACTTGCTGATTGACAGCAAAGGCCAATTAGTGGCGGGATGAAAACTCAAACCCCTACGGTAATTACTGCTGATTGGTGTCACACAGACATTTTACAGGCCGTACACACAGAACTGCAACCCTTGTGTTGATAAATGCCCTTTTCACCATGCAGTGAATCTTGCCTTATCACCAACACGCTAAATTCAAAACCAAATCCTACTTGGATGGTGTGAAGTTTGTAGAATTACGTAATGATGTCTTTTTAAAATATATTTATATGCCCAAGGAAAATTGTGTTCTGTAAGAGCTTTCAAAGGGAGAGTTCAGATAGTATGAATTTCTATCTACCAAGAGCACCACGTCTGTGTGCCTTTAGCACATTAACTTCAAGGTAGTGCTGTCTCAAGGCTTTAGAAAAACTCTACAGCAGTGGGCACAGGAATCAATGATGAACTGCTTTTGAGCACGACGGAGAAATCCGCAAATTCAATATACCTTCAGCAGTTTTACTGTCTGAGTTCATTCAACTTTTTTTTTTTTTACTGTATGTAGTCCAGGCAAAAAAAAAGAGAAACAACGGTTACTTCATATATTCTCATTTTGTTGTAAAACTGTGGTTATTTCTGTTTTATTAGGTTTTGTACTCAGTAATCCATTTATTTCTTATCCCTGCAGTGGGTAATGAAAATTTACAATTTGACCTTGCAAGTGCTTTTGTTTATAGTTGTGTTACAGAAGTGCTATTGTGGACTTGGATTGTGTTATCAATTGTGCAAATTTATATGTTAGAGCAAATACATATAAAACAGTTGGCATGCAAATTTGTGGGTTATGCTTCCAAACAACACAGGTGATTCAACCACTGTTGTGTTCAGAGTTTGTTTAATTAACATGACAGATCCCCAAAAATGATCATGATTACACATTTGCAACATTGTACCCTAATTAACAACACTGCTGTTAAAGACTCTATCCAAAGTGTTCCCTTATAATTTGTTATTTATAATGGACGTTCTTTTAACAAAGCTGCATTGCATTTCACCTGAGGCTAAACCTACAACGGACAAAAATCTATGAACACCCAAAAACATCTGGCTTTTGTCTTTAGTGAAATGGTCACAAGGCTTTCAAATGACTCCGCTTAATCAGCCCCAGTCCTGATTGGCAGTGATGGAAACATGACACCTGACAGACTGACATTTTAATTTTCATCTCTTTTGATGCGGTGATGTTATGACAACATAGCCACATCAACAGTAGCTATTATGGAGGCAATAAATGCTTGCCACCTCTGTTGATAACCTCCGCAAATCTCTGTCATCTCAGCCACAAGTTCCATCTGTCTCCTTTCAAGTAACACTTAAATATCTTTCAGCTGGCGTGCATGGAGTTTGAAGGAGACACTTAAGTAAACATGTAAAAAAAAAAATTTAAAAAAAAAAGCTTTAACACTTTCACTAGCCTCTGTGCTGCTTTCCACTGTTCCCTGTTTTCCTGCATTTGTGCTGTTGAACATGACAAGCCAGAAAAGTGGGAAAGGAGTCTGTCTGTTTTTGTGTTAAAAAGGCTCACACATACGTTTTGGTTTAAAATGGTATTCATGTCATATGTACCGTACTTTTTCATCAAAATTTACAGCACTGTATTTATTCTAGACTCCGAGACTGAGACTACACAAAATGCATATATAAAATGACTAACAACTAGTGTTTACTAAACACTGAATCATCACTGTTGAAATAATGTGATAATCACTGACATTTTGTTTAAGGTCACAGTATAAAACATTTCAAATGATGCTGGTTTTTTAAAAGCAGGTTGATGATTTAATGCATGTTCATGTGAATGTAAAAGTCAGAATGCCAAAGACCTTTTTGTTCCATCTGTTCTTTCCTTCTTTAAAACAATATTGACGGTTTCTGTTTAAACAATTAATGACATTTAAAAGGAATGTGCCAAAGAGATAAAATATATGTTTCACAAATGATATGTCATTAACATAGGTATACAGCCATCATTATGTTGACTATCTACCAAAGCTTTTGCATTTGAACAATTACCTACATGTATGACCATCAGGTCATTCCGGCTGCTACTACAGGCAACATTTCCATCTTAAGTTATCCTTACAGATGTGAACTTGAAATCTTTGTTTTCTCTAGGTTTCTTTTCTTTAGTTAAATTGACAGGATGGCAGGATAAAAAAAAACTCACTTCTGAACCTCCTCTTCACTGCACGAGCCTGTAAGAAGCATCAGCAGTTAATGTGAGCCCTAGCTACACAATTGCACTGTTGTTTGTGACAAGTGGCCTGTCTATTCAAGCAGTGGTTACTCAAGACTCCCCTAATGACATTATGGGCTTAATGAGTTTTAATTGGGAGGAGATCTTAACTTGCAAGCCTAATTGCATCTGATTAAAGACAATATTAGTTTTACTGCTGGCAAATTGGTTGGGGTGGGCGGGGTGGGAGGGTTTGGTTGGATCGATGCTGTCCTTGTGGAAATATCCTAAATGTCCTCGAAATGGTGAGGAAGAGATGGAACAAAAGCCTAAGAGGAGGCAGGGCCAGGTGAAGAAGCACTCAACATGCAATGATAGTGTGTTAAGGGAAACTGTGAAGGGAGAAGGAGGAAAGGCATGAGATGATCAGGACTGAAGGTTAAGAACCAATCCAATCCAATTCTTTGTTTCACCACCTAAGCTTTTGAAGACACACACTGTGATTATGAGAAAGGCACACCTTTAGATAGAAGACAGAGAAAAAAAAATATAGATGACACCATTACACATCTCTCGCTTCATTCTTGCTCCATCTGCTTGCCAACAGTTCTAACTCTCACTTCCCGATAGCTGAACTGTTAGAGCCTCGTGCTCTATATATAAACTGTATGTATTTTTGGCTATTACTTGGCTCACAGTTTTCTCGAGAGTGGTACACACTGGAGCAATAAAAATCTACCCTTTAACAGAATTTGTGTAATTTCTGTGATCTTCGACAGGTAAATCAATATTTCAGAAAATGAGCAGCTAGTTCCTAAAGCTGGGAAGCCAGTTAAACCAGTGTTCTCATCTCTGCAGCCATTTATCATCATGGCCTCAGAATATCGTGTTAATATTTAATGTCTAAATTTGCTTTTTTTCCAATGAATCCAACTGATATTCTAAAAACAGGATCATATTTTCAGTAAATTGCATTATAGGCAGTGTATCTCTCTCAACAAAGTTGTCCTCCTCTGTTCTAAAAATCATGCACGACTTTCTTGCTCACTGACAACATTGTTTTACCTCATCAGGCAAAATGCTTCATTACAGAATCAGCCCTTCACTGTCCAAAATCATAACAGTAATAAGTAAAAATACTGTTTAGGGAAGGTTTATTATGACTCAACTGGGAGAGCAAATATACTGTTTATAGACTTTGCAGTTACATTATTAAAGAGTTCAATAAATAGCTATTTAGTAATTAATTCAAACTTGCAGTTCATACACCAAAGGAAAACCTGCACGCATGTCTGCATGCACACAAACATGCACATACTGGTGTTGCAAATAAGTATGTAAACAAAAACACATACAATGCTCTTTCCTCTCTGTGCCAAATAAGTGCCCTGGATCGCTGGTGATTTAAGGCTTGACACAAGAGAGTATAGTAAATTATGCGTGTATGAGGCTTCATTTCCTCCTCTTCTTAAGCACTTGCTTAATTGCCATTCTCACCTGAGCAATTGTATAATTTCCTTTATTTTTCTCCTCCTCTGCCCAGAATATGAGTCTATAATGAGCTGTGGGTGTCCCCCAAAGCTAAGCCTGGCGCCTTGAAATAGGTTTCACTAATTTACCAATTAGTCATAAGATACAATTAGTGTGCAAGTTCCCTAAGTCCATGAGTGCCCCCACCACCGGCCTCCCCACTTTGATTGTTCAATCTCTGCAGTGATCATCACTCCATTACTTGGCTCATGTTCTCACCCTGCTTTGTTCAGCTTCGCTACGAAAAGTGTGGTCCCACCTGCACTTTGGATATTACTCTAACCCTATGTGCCTCAGAGGGAATCGGTGAGGGAGTGGGAGTGTGTGAATGTGTCTACGTCCGCAGCTCTGGGTTTCTGTTTAAGTGCAGCTGGGACCAGTTTCACTGACCAGAAGGATGAGTGTAGGGGAGGGGGGAGGGGTGCGTCTGGAGACTCAAAAACTTATGAGAACTGAGACAAGTTACCAAGTAGCAAAGTGAAAGTTGGCTGGAGGTGCAAATCTAATTTATGGTTAGAGAATATCGTGTTGTGTTTCTCTCCTTGGTCTGCTCAGCCATTAAAACTAAACCTGAGGACAAAAAGGAAACATGAAAAAACAACAAATATCAACGCTACTGTGCTCACCGTGGTTGTTATTATGCTGTGCGTGAGGCTCCAGTTGAACAGCAATCAATATGTGCGAGGTCAGTGCCATTTTCTGTGTGAGATTTTTTTCCTTTATGGCAACAGAGTTGTCCTTTACAAAATGTCCTGTAATTGCAATAAATTCCCTTTTGTTTTTATCACACGGTACAGGGTCTTGTCATGCATTCCTGAGGGTAATTAGGTCATTTAGCTTATTGATAATAATAATAAAAATGATATTAGTTTTAATATTATTATCACCTTAATATTAAGGTTCCAGTGGCTAAAAATATTTCTCATTGTGATGACCTTTGGCAAATTGAGGATAACTGCAAATAATAGATTACATTATTAAATTTGGGAACCACAGCAGGACTAACTATGGAGAAATATAGGACAAATTTTATGGCATGTATTTTGAAATATCTATGGTCATCTTTATCTATTAAAACCTATAAATCAGTATTTATTCATTTTTATGTATTACATTACAAAATTTATGTGACCAAGGGTGAAATTTTGAACTATTACAATTCACAGATTTACAAATGGATGAGTGTGTGTCAAGAAACAAGTGCTGTTCAATAACCTGTCATTCGTATTGAATAGTGTGAGACGGTTTTAGCTCTAAAACCTTCTCATTTAGCGGAGATGGAGGCAGGAGTTCTGGTGTCGATTGCAGTTGCCATGAGGGGACACTTAGAGTGTGATCACACCAAACATGTTTGGAGCAGCTTATTGAAACTGTGGCACAGTTTATGTTTCATTTAGGCAAGCTTGAACAATGTCATTCGATCTCAGAATAACAGCAAATGACTGTGCTGAGACTGAGGGAGGGCTAACACCGAGATAGGACACACCGTCTTTGTGCTTTCTGCTTGCACAATTGTGAGCTGCCACTGTCAACAAAAAACAAATAACGGGCATGTGTAGGATGGAGTATAGATAACAAATTATCAGGTCAGTGATGGCGATTTACATAGCATTATACCATAAAACCCTCCTCTAAACACTTTTACAAACGATCTTGGATCTGTTCAAAGTTGTTCCTTGAGACTACGGTCATTGCTAGAATTACAGTCATCTTTAGTTTTGTTTATTTGTTTATAGCAGCACCCTTCACCCTTAGTGATATCAGCAAATGATTTAAAAAGCAAAAACTCTTAAGCAGTAGATCAACTGCTGTATCTTTTTTTCAGTGCAGCTAAACAAACATGCATTTTTTAACCAAAGAAGTAGTCATTAATAGTTGCATTCCTGTTTTTCACAAGACAGCAGAGAAAAGTAAGGAGTTAGTTAATTCTGTTGAGGAGTTGGAGATGTGAAGCCTGTCGCCTACAGCTCTTCATTAGTAACGGTTCAACATAAATGCTCCTTCTTGTTCTATCACAAATGAATAAAAATGAATGCTAAATTCAGCTGTTTCTTTGTTTTGTGGAGCCGTTTTGAACAAAGAATTGCTGTGGAAAAATATTATATTTCAATAAGAGAAAACCCACTCTTCACCAGTTGAATACTGAAATGCCTAAATAGCTATTGTTAAATGAAATGCAGACTATTAATAATATAAAAAAAAAATTTTAATTTAATTTAAGATTTTTAAAAATCAAAACTTTAAGATGTCATTAAAGACTCTTTGGAGAAGGCACAACCTGCAGATTCATCTACCAGTTATAGTAAAGGCAAATACTGGCCACTGACCATAGCATAACTAATTAAACACAATGTCAGAAACCCCTGGGTGTATTAAATTTAGAAAGGGTGTGTTTTGTTACATCTAATGTTTAGTTTTAATTTTGACGAGAAAGATTATGTCATATTGTTTAAAAGAAACCCAGCGATTCACTGAAAATGTTTAGTGTATTTTTTTTTTTTTGATGATGATGACAAGATGCCATCTATCAGTTATAATTGCTAAGGCAATCCAATTTTCTACATGGGTCTTTCTTTGACTGTTGTGACTCTTACAGATGTTAGAATATTTGGTCACTAGCACTCTGGATCAAGACATTTAATGTAAGTCAAAACTAAGGCCTTCGAGCACAAGGAGTCATGTGACCTTCACAAACTTCAATGTCCAACTTTCTCTGACTGTTGTAGGTATGGCAGAATGGATTGGCATGGCCATTTGCTTGGATAAGGTTAAATAATGTATACATATATTTGTGCTTAATTTTATAGCACCAGTAATAGAGCTGATCAATAGGAATACTACTGTCTTACTGCATTGTTCAGATCTCATCTCTGGGTAGCTGACAAGAAAGAATTTTCATGTATTATCAGGACTATCCTGGAGAGAACTCTTATCTGTGCAGCCGGAGTCTATCTCCAGGTTTGAAAATGTTAAACTCATGGGTAATAAGATATAATTAAAGCAAATAATTTAGTCAATTACGCTGCAAAGCAGTTAGAATGAAAAGAAAATGTTCTATCCCATTGGTGCATATCAAATATGCACATGCATTTATTTACTTGTCATTCGCTTCACAGTGTCTTTTCTTTATCTCTCTCTCTCTCTCTTTCTCCTGTGCACTATACCTTCCTCTCTCACTCACTTCCTCTCAGAGGTTCATTCCCTTCATGCTAATGGACAACCCCCCTCCTCATGTCTATCTAATCAAAAATCAATTAAAAACACCTCGCCGTCGAGTCTCCAGAGCCGAGCCTAGGTTGAGGGTGGAACAGAAACGCTTCCCGCACTCTATCCCTCTTTTTCTCTCTCTCACAATCTCTCCCTCCCCCTCTCTCTTACTCTCTGCCTCACCCTCCCTCTTCCTCCTATGGTCTCCCTCTCTCTCTCTTAAGCTCCGCCCTCCTGTCTACTGGAAGTTGGCAACATGATTTACGAGAACGGAGAACTTAATTTATATATTTTTTTCCTCTTGCATCCTCTCATTTATTTATTAGATTTTTCTCCCAGCCGCCTCTTCCTGTCTCTGGCGTGGAGGGGAGGCGGAGGATAGAGGGAGAGAGAGGATAGGATTAGATGGAGAGTGGTCTCGGGGCAGACCAGTAGACTGGCAGGCCTGCAGACATGGAACAGATCTGTCCCACACTTAATGGCATTAGTGCCGTCCCTGAAAGGGGGAGGGGAGGCCAGCAGGGAGACAGGCTAACATATTAAAACTGCTTCTATACCAGACGCTTGTCTACTCCCGTCTAACTCCAACTTCAACTCCAACTCTCTTTCGCTCTGAGTTTTTTGTGAGTTGTTCAGTTGAGTATGTGTCAGTTGTACTGTTCGAACTAAGCTCTTTCCTTAGATATACTATTTTGTCCTTAAATACATTTGAACCATTAACCCCCATAAGAGTTAGTTTTTTTTAAAATGGGCTCACACTTAACCCAGACACACACCTAGCACAAGGAATGTGTCATATTTTCCTGTGCACATGTGGATTCGGGCAAAAACTCTGCTTTCCCATCATGTTAGGTGCAAATGGACTTCAGCTCAAAAGCAACCATGGCCCCCGGTGGAAAGTGACATCTCTGTCGACGCTGTCTATGTGGATAAAACTACAATCACTTCTTTCTCTGCACTCTTTCCTTAACTCATTTACACTTACCCTCTTCCCACCAGGATTTTACACATCTTACCGATTTGTGTGACTTTGGTGTGATCAGTGCCGGATTGCTGACTGTCAGCACACCTCCCAAAACTAGATCCAAGCCCCACGGCACCCTCAGAGGCTCAAATTACCCTCTCTAACCTGCTTGGACAGCACACTCATTCTACACAGTACTACTTTTCCAGGAGCATTGGGATATTGCTTACAGGAGTTGGACAATAATGGGGGAGATAAAAAGGAAGAAGAAGACAGTGAAGGGTGAAAGATTAGAGTCAGCAACAAAAGGGAAGGGACAGAAATGAGTAGGGGAAGACAAAGAGGAGAGTGTTTTTCTTAAACATGCACATACCAAATATGGGAGACCATAATGTGGCTTAGGGAAAGAAAGTGGCCAGGGAATGTGGGAGGACACTGACAGACAGGTGGAGCCAACATGCTGTGTCTTTTGATAAATGGAGCTGAGAGTTAGTAAATATACATGGACCCCACCCTCCAGCTCTTTCAGCTGTCTCAGCACAGCCCGGCATGGATGGATGGGGGATTTTTTTCCTCGCCTTTAGGAAAAGGTTAAGTCGCAACAATATTGTTGTGGATCATGAAAATATTAGCAATACTTTCCTCTCTGTCATGTGAGTATGATTTATCCATCTTTCTCCATGCAGGCTGACGAGGAGGAGAAGAAGAAGAATAAGGGGAAGCAGGGGCAGGAGGAGATCGGCAGACACTAACAGCCTGGGGAGTGTTTTCTCTTTATCTCTGTGTCACAAAGGCCACCCCGGGTACAGCAGGTGTGTCTGGGAACAGCTTTAGAGAGAGCTATTGATCCTACTGAGTCCTCATACTGTATATAGCCGAGCTCTGCCCACATCCTTGCACCCTGAGGAAAACTATACAGGAACAGGCCATGCTAAAGGTCACCCTCTGATGGAGATAGGGAGCTGCAACTGGGTCTGCATACCTATTAAGTGTCCTAACTGGCTAGAAACCCTATTTCTAAGTCCATCCACACTCTCTTACACCTCTATTTTTCTAAGCAGCAGTGTATAGTGGTAATTTACACTGTCACGGAAAATGAATGAGGAAGAGCATAAAAACATGACCAGACTATATTAGTCAGAGACTGTATAAAACATGGATGTAGTCTTTGTGACGTCACCCAAAGGTCTTCAAAGAGCCATTGTTAAGCTCAGTGTGGTGACTCTGGCTGACTCCATCTTGGCAGTGCCTGACATTGAATAACTCCCGGCTAGTCCAAAAATGGGCAAAGAGGGAGTGTGTGGGTGGAGCACAGACATCTTGGATAGTCTTTTAGTACAATTAACCGCACAGCATGTCATATTATTTGTCTGATATTTGCATGAAAAATTCTCCAAAAGGCACCAGCACCACAAACAAGGCCCAGAGGTCAATGACTTGAATTAGCTGAGGTAATGCCCAGCAGACGGCTAACAGCAAGCTTTCACTTTAAACAACCACACTCTTAATTATATGTAACATAAAGCCTAATAAAATTTTAACCAATTAACCATATAACAAACTCTCCCATGCACACAGTTGTCATTAATTGGAATATTATCTAAAGAGATCAAAACTCCTTTTTCCTTTTGCTGCAAAGTTGTATGGAGACTTTTTTCACTTTAGTTGTAATGATTAAAAGTTTTCCATTTTTCTAGATCCTACAACATGTCAATTTTTAGAAGTAATAATTTGTCCCACTAATGACCAAAAGTAAGGCACTAGTTACTCTGAACAAAGATAAAATTAACATTTTTTTAAATAAATTCCTCTCATAAATTAGAATTTTCTTGCCTAGTGGCACAGTGTTACAATAAAATATTCTCATTAAAGAGCAAGTTAATATTAAAGCACATTTTTTCCACCTCAGTTCAAAACAAGGTCACAACATGGCAATTGTATCATAATTTATATTGGAGATACAATTTTCCTTGGAAACAAACACATTAACATTTGATTTTTACTGAGGTTCCCAGTACTATGGTTAGTCTTTCCTGCACATCTTGAACTATAAGAAATTGTAGAAAACAAACAAACAAACAATGAATGAAAACACTTTCCACTATTATTTCCACTATAAAACACTATTCCATTCAGCTGAAAGTCAAGAATATTTTCTCTTCTCACTCTATAAAAAGAACTTTGTGAAACATTTCATTGAAAAATGAAAGTAACTGTATGTAGCTGTGTGTTCCTGAGCAATTTCTTTAAACACCGGATGCTGAATTGGTTTGTTGGACATCATCTCATGCACAGCTGTATGTGTTTAGCCTGCAGTTAATTCTGGATGGGAGTGAATGTCCATTAAATGTAATCTTGTTTTTCAGTCCAGCGCTCAAACCACAACTTCAGAGAATTGGCCACCGATGAAGACATCATCCATCATACCACTGACGCTCTGCCAGAACACTTAGAGATAAATATGGAGGCTTTTCAAGTTGTACCTGTCTTTGTGAAACCACACAGTCATAAACACACAGGCACTAACAATACACAGACTCACAATTCCTATCTATTTCTGCAAATCAAATGTGAAAAAAAAAAATCTTTCTCATGCCTGTTCATCACCACTCACTCTGCCAGCAGCAGCTTCGCCGCTTTTTATCCAGCATCATCATTTCACATCTTAAAAATCACCTCCTAAAAATGTATGAAGAAACCCAAAATGATCCACTCAGAAATTTGAGTTCTCGGTTTAATGAAATAGTGCTTTTAGAGTTGATCTGAGGAGCCCACTAGAACACTTATCTCAGCATCAACAGTGCTGTAGAAAAAAAAAAAGAGCTGCCTTAATCGGATTGCTGAAGCTCTAAAAGGTTTTCTGCACATGGGTTCCTCTGCAGGCCGCTGGGCTCCAGGGCCAGGCAGGGCACTGAGGCCTGACTGCCAGCCTGACTCCGTGGTTGGACTGGCTGATTAAGTCCAGAGACTCACTGGTGTCTCTGTTAGCTGCTACAAGCCTACCAGTAAGATGATACTAATTAGAGGTTTTGACTGTGATTCAATCAGTAAACACTACACACGGATGAATGCAGAAGCTCACAAACACACAACACCCACACCATTTCCATACAAAAAACAAACAGTATGTGGATATTATTGTACGTGTACACAAACGTATGCAGACACACACTTTTAGACTGTGATTTGCTTTTGTTCTCTTTTTCTCACTGTACACCTACACATCAGTCCATGGACTCACACCGAAGAATTCATTTATCAGTGGTTCACTGTGCCCTGAAGCAAGAGAGAGCTGCAGCAGACATTGATCAAACTGACTTCTAACATGAAGAAGTTCAAAATCGCACTTTTCAAATCCCTTTACTGCCAGCAACCTTCCACTAGTGAAATAAAAGAAAGCACACATACACACACACACACATTTTTTCACACCCTGCTGTGTGTATTCTAGCAAACATGAGCACATAGACACACACAGATCCTCTTTCATATACTCTTACAAAATGCTACATAACCCTGACATTTTTAGCTCACACTCATACAAAAATGGCATCAGCGCCTTTCACATTCCTCAACTGAATGACTGAGAACAATTTTCAGTAATAACAAAAATGTTTCAAAAGTGACAGTGAAAACAATTCAAGACTGAATGTATTGTTTTTAAGGAGCTAGGGATGTTCTGAGATGATTTTTTCCCCTGAACTTGTTCCCTGGAATTAGCACATTGTGCCGTTGAAGTCCAAATCATCTTGTCACATTATTAATTTTTGTCCTCAATACTCACTTTATTCCCTTATTTTAGTAATTTTCTCCCTCAAATTAATAATTTCTTAATCACGCATTCAATAGCATTATCACCTCAATTCCATTGTCCTTGTTTGCTAATTTCTGGCTATAGACACTGGGATTTATTTCTGCCTCGTCATTGTCTTTGGCTGTTTAATACAATGTTATTTCTGACAGTATTTAAGCTTAATTTAAAGGAGAACAGTTGAACTCTGCAAAAAGAGAGGGAATGCAGAAAAAAAATGTGCAGGCTAAGTGGTTTCAAATTCACCTGTCCTAGTTTGCCAGTGAGGCTAAAAAATTCTCCCCGTGGTTCAGATAAGCTGTCTAAACTACAGAGAAAAGAAAAACAAACCAGTGCTTCTCCTCCAAACGATACATAAACCTGTTTGGCTTCAACAAAAGTCAAGGAAATGTACCATCTTTTCGCACAGCAGCTCCAGAGTTATTAGCTTTTGTTCCAACTGTTTTGCATATTCAGCCTCCCTTCCAGCCCACATAGATGTTAATGCACTCCCACACAAACAGATCGGTGTGAACAGGGCAAACATATTTTCCATCTCTCTCTCTCTCACTCATACACACACACATACACACACATTCTCTTAACTGTCTTTCACTGCTGTCTTTTTCTAAAACCCACTCACATCACAGGCAACTAGGCACACACATGTCTGCACACGGATGAAAAACACACACACACACACAGATGTACAAAGAAAGTTTTTTGTGAGCGTCTGGCAATCACCTCTCAGTGTGCTAGATCAGCTGAAATAGGATCTATCCCTCAGATCCCACTGTACGTCTCACTCATACTGATGTAGCCTGATCTCCTGTCAGTGAGATCCTGCAGGGTGTGAGTCTGGGGATTATAGGACGGCCTCCAGAGACCATCTTAGCCAGCTGCTCGAGGACCTGGAAAGTCAGAAAACAACAGCCACTACGAACAGACAGGGATATTATAGGGCCAGAGATGCAGCACAGTGGGCCCGTGGCGCTTAAGGCCGCTTTATATGACATCAAAACACAGCTCACGTCTGGCAAGTCACCAGTGTTTTGATGTGAGATGAGTGCAGTATAGTGATACGCCTCAGGACACACACAAATGCACGCTAACACGATTGTGCACACTTGTACAAAAGGTGCACATGCACACTTAGCTCTCTGTGGCAAAGGTGTCACAACAGTGGGCATGAAAACAGACTGTGTCAAAACGAATCTACAGCACAAAGGCTGTCTGTCACCGCATGATAGCATTTAAATGAAATCATAGCCATGGCTCTGACTGTGCGGTTGCTAGCTTGCAAGGTATTCATGGAAAAAAAATTAAAGTGTATTTTACAACGTGGGTCTTACTTTGGTTTATATTTGTTTAGCAACTTGTTTGTGGAGATCTGGGGCTGTAAATCTCAACAAAGAAATAAGTCTGTCTTTGTCTGTTTTTAACTTTGTTTGTGAATTTACAAAGTCATGATTAAGTTACAAACAAAAGTAAGACTATAAACTATTCTAGAGTTATTACTGGGTGAAAGTGAATCATCGATGAATATCAATTCATCAAAACTCTCTGCCCATGTTTCCTGATTGATTTCTTTGCACAGAAGAGCATGTCATTAAAATAAAACAGCACAGTCTCGCCTTGTTGTGACACTGTTGCATTCATTTCTTCCTGCAATACTGTTTTTTTCTCTAAGGAGAGGCAAGTGCTTCTCTCTCTGTAATACAGTGTGGTATATTCTCCTCCTTTTTCTCCCTTCTTTATTACTGTCTTTACAAGAGAATGTGTAAATATGGAATTATTCAGAAATTGATAGTTGCTCTCTTCTGTCCGGCATGGCCTCTCTTCCATTAATCTCTTCGGTCTGAAAAAGAAGATGAAAATCCATCTGGGGCTCTTGCAGCAGACAATTGTCTGAAAGACTCGTTCCATCCAAATTGGATTAGAATCAATGTGGAACATACACAAGCAAGAGCATCATTAGATCAAGAGACATAAGTAAAGAGAGGGACAGTGAAGGAGAGGGAGAAGAAAAGCAGCTGATCGCTCTCCTCCTTTTCAGGCCATGTTATCAAGGCTTCAAATGAGATCAGTCTGAATGAAATTTGGTTTTCTTTTTTCAGTTCTTCAAGTGTTCAGCGCTGTGTCTGCCTGTCGGTTGCTTTTATGCAAAAGCAGTATGCACATACACACAAGAAAAACTCACAACTTTTCCAAGTGCTTGTTCAGCCCAGCCTTGAGCCTTCAAGTTCTGATATAAGCACCACTTTCTCTCTGCAGACAAGGAGAACAAGGGTTGCAGAGTTGGAAGGGGAGAGGGAGTACAAGGAGGTGCTGGTGGTGGAAAAGGAGGGGGAGGAGGGGGAGGGGAGGCACAGCAAAGAAGAGAGGAAGCTACAGTGAGTCATGTGCAAAGACACAGCTGGTGTGACTGGGCTGCCTGCAGAGCAAGATGGGTGACAGAGACTGAGAGAAAGATGAAAGGCTGTGGGAGGGTACAGTGGAAGCAAAGAAGGCGTATTATAGTGAAGCTGAAAGCAGGTCAGCGACAAATGGAAATACAAGGTGATTGATATGCCTGTCACAGTTGCAAAAGCCAGAGATATGAGTTAGGGAAATATGGTACAGAACCTAGAGAGGAGTCGGCAGGAGATAAGTGAGTGTTAGATGGCGAGATTTAGCCACCAGGAGATGAAGAGATACTTTGGAAAGAGCAAAGCTAAAAAGCAAAGGAGGATAGGGTAGGCGGGCGATTTAAGTAATTTTGAAACTGATACAGTTTGTAGGCAGGAGAGTGTTGTGTGTTGTGTGCGAGGGGGTTGAGACAGGGAGAGAGGAGATATGGTGTGAAAAAGAGAGATATAGAGAAAGTAAGATATGAGAGGGGTGAGATAGAGATAGATAGGCCAGCCTGGAGTGAGACAGAGTTATCAGCCATGATCGATCTGGCCGGCTGATGCCAAATGGGGGGTGTAATGATGGGTAATGATATGAGCCCGGAGAGGGAGCACGGTGTGTGCCTGTTTGTGTGCGAGCGTGTGCGTCCCGGATCCATGACCACACAGTGGCTCACACTTTCATTAATAGAGCTAATTCATCGCACCTTACACGCCCCCATAATAATCTATATATACTGTACAAATATGTCACAACTAGAATCTCTCCTTATCTCAGTCTTTCTCTCTCTGTCCATTTATTTGTCATAGTCTCACTCTTTCTTCTGATGCAGACTCTGTCTTCGCTCCCTCCTTCGCTCTCCCTGTCCCCCGCCACTCTTAGTGCATCTTTCAACACCATCATGCATCTGTTTCTTTTCCATCCGCCAATACTTTTTCATCTCTCTCCACCATCATGAACTCCTTTTTATCTGTGCATCTGATTTTCAAATTAACCTGTCAAACATGCGCTGCTGCTAGGTAGAGCAACATTTCAATTGATAAAACACATAGTATGCCAAGCCATACAAACATGCAAATAATTGCACACACACGCACACACACACACACACAGACATGTTTATCTGCACACCCTTGGCAGACCTACTCACTCTTAAACAGTTTCCACAGCAACATGAAGTGGCTAAGAATAATGTATTCTGTTATGGCAGGGAATGATTAGCATTATTCTGTTGTGTTTCCTTGTTGTCTCACACAAATGTTCTGAAGGCAGATCAGAAGTGATTGTAACCTGCCACTTGGTTAGCTATATGATTGAAATGATCAACAGTTCTGCTTTGCCGGTGATGTCAGTGGGAAGGGATGCAAAATTATACACGGATAGTCATAATAAATGCATGTCCACTGGCACTGTTCAGTGGATCGACAAGTCCGTGGCCATTACTATGGAAACCAAATCCAATCCAAATCAGAAATTTAGGCCAAGATCACATTTTTCAGAACTGAATATTTTCCAGCAACAACATTTGACCGCACTGATAGTAACTTGTGAGCAGGCTGAATCAGTGATGAGCAGAATAATAAATAGCTTTTCAATCAGTGGCAAACCAGCAGCTTCACATTATTTTAAGCTGTTGAACATTTGCAAATATTGAACACAATTTTATTTGATGTGACAATTTTTTTTCTCAATTTTAACATTAATCCAGCGTACAATATTTATAATCAAGTTCCAAGCTTAAATATAGGGTAAGGCAAGTTTATTTGTAGAGCACAATTCATACACAATGCAATCCAAAGTGCTTTACAGCTACATAAAATCCCAAGAAGGTAAATAAAATAATTTTATAAAACATAAAAAAATAATCATTAATTAATTAATTTAATTAAAAACAAAGATTGCAGATAAAATCCCTTCAGTTGTCATATGCACAGATAAATAGAAGTGTTTTCAGCCTGGATTTGAACATTGTCAGAGTTGAGGCCTGTCTCACATCTTCTGGAAGACTGTTCCAGATTTTAGGACAATAAAACCAAAACACAGCTTCACTTTGTTTAGTCCTGACTCTGGGCACCAGCAGGAGACCACTCCTATACTGGTGTAATATTTTTTCCACAATGGCACAAAAATAGCTTCAGGTCTGTTGAATAAATCATAAAACACATTTAATATGAAATCTTTAAACCTGTATTTATATGTTTAAGTTGCATTTTAAGTAGTTCAATATATGGAGATCTCAGTTTAAAGTTACCATGATTTCTGGGTAGAAAAAGCAGTGCATCTGTGCATCAGTGAAAAGTTTTTTGCTCATCATGATGGACTTCAGTATGAGCAGTTATAAGGAGACATCTGAAGACTCAGGTACTATCCCCTTTTTCACAACTAAGGTATTTATTTGATTGTCTGTGAATTTTTTTTGGAATAGATTGTAATTCTACTTGTTGCTATTGTTTATGTTAGGACAGTATGGTTTATATATTGTGTTTTTACTCTTCTTTTTGGATTTGAAGAAAGACCTTTATATAAATGGATGTCACACCATGCTAAACTCTGGCAAATGCAGAGGAAATTTGATGTTCTTCAGTCAAATATTAAAATGGATTAAACAAAAAAGAGTGACTAAATATCGATGATGATCTGAAAAGGGCTGCGTGTGGAGGTGAAATGTTTCTCATCAGCAGCTCAATCAGTCAATTAAATGCAGCCTTCTGTCTTCCCACCTCACTGTTTATTGCACTTAAATGTTTAATATTTGTTTTTTTTATTATAATTACAACTACTGATAAGAGGTGCAATCTGGTGTGCATGCAGACTGGTGAGGAGGACGGACCACATGTTCAGTATTTCTTGCTTATACTTCCATTTTAATGAGACACACATTATTATGAATTATAGTTGCATGCAGCAATTAGGTCAAGCCCTTTTACACACATTGGAGGGAAGCAGTCACACCAGCAAAATCAAATCTGCAGGCAGAAGCAAGCATGTTTCAGGTCTCATAGAGCCAAAAAAGAATCACTCCGGCCTTTTTTTGAGTAGTTAAACATTTATCAGTTATTTCATTAGCAGAGAGCACTTTAAGTTCTGTCATTTCTGTTCATCCCATTAATGAGACCCAAACGTAACTTGGTAGACATGTTTGGGAGGTAGGTTGATGTTGCCACTGAGTCACACACACACATGCATGTCAAAACGGTGGATACTCAGTTTGGAGAATGTACAGTATCCGGCCAATAAAGGTAATGTATCTTAGTAAGAATGCACATTATTTTTCTGAAACCATATCAGGTTTTGTGTTTTTCACTCATTCCAGTTTGCAGGAATGTAGGACAACAAATACTAAAGAATAAGCCACACCCACTTGCACAATTCAGTACAGCACATTGGATTTTGGCTGATACTTGCCCCCATTGCATGCACACCAACATTGAAGTGGGTCAGTTCTTCTTGACATTGCATCAGTGAAGGACTGAAAAAGAAATTTAAAGAACAATACCAGTTTAATTTTAACTTTTGTCCTTTTACTATTAATGCAACAGAAACATCAGCTCACACAGACAAAAACACCCTCATAATGATGCTGCCACAAGACAGTTAATACAGGTATTATTCTAAGCCTTTGAAGCTGGAATGTAGTTAAAATTTGTTGTCCAAGATCATAATGCAGCAGAGGGTGCAGCACCATTAAAAATATGCATCAAATTACCGTTGCATGCAGCATCTGTTACATCTATGATGCTTTATTTATCACAATAATGTAGAGCCAGGGTTACAACATAGAGTCAGTCAAGAGACAGAGAGGGGGTTTCAAACAGGGGTGTTGTTACTACATAATGCATCACTGACTGCTGCAGTTAACTAACCCTTACTCTGACTAACAACTTGAGCATTGTCAAATATGAAAAATATCTTATGCTCTTTAACTGCAAGTGATTCTAATGATGCCCTTTTCCCTTTCAGAAACATTAAAATGATACTGCAGTGTGCAGTAGTGGTTAGAGTGACAAAATAAGATGTGTTCTCTCTGGTTTTTGGTTGTTTCATTGTATTTTGTTTTAAATAGAGGGTATAAGCCCATTTTATTCAAATGTATAAACATAGGGAAGTTAATCCAAAAATGCTGGAACTCTTTTTTTATAGATTATAAAAACCCTTAGGCCAGGAGTGTAAATCAATCTGCTATAAAGTTACTGTAATGAAAATCAAACTTTGTTTAACAAAACAGTTGCAGCAAACTGGTATTTCTGTTAAGTCTCAACATTATTCATAGAGCGACACAAACTGTCAGTGTGAACAACTAAACTGGTTGTTTCATTCACATTATGTACCTTGATTTGATACAAGCTTTTCACAGTTGATAATTTAAATGATGATGAGTTCCTGATGAAAGCCTGCTGAGGACTGAATATAGGAGGCAGTAAACAGACTCCGAGCGTCGGCCCATTATCTTTTCTGCAGCAACTCCTCCTCACAACTTCACAAACTGTGCCTAAAAAAACACTCATGTGGACAAACTGGCAAGTGAGCATGAGGAAAATAAATGAGAGGGAAAGGCTAGTTAATGAGAAATGCTATTTTTACTGCTTTGATGTCTCCCATTCACATAAGCACACAGCTTAGACAAAAACAAATTAGAGATGTCGACTGCATCCCAAATACATTAAAAACATATTAGTACAACAACCATTTGAGACTGTGTCCACACACATGCACATGTGGTGTGTCTGTGTGTGTGTGTGCATTTTGAATTCAGACAAAGAATTCTCAGTGTATTTCTTGGTGCTTGTCCACATTGGCTGACATTATGCATATCACTGTGAGCAGTTGTTCCTTATGGCTAATAGTAGAAAAAATCTAAACATAATGACACTAGTTTCTCCACAGCTAGATGACTCAGAGGCAAAGTAGCATGACTTTTCCCCATTGAGAATTGTATAGAATACAGATGACAACAACAACAACAACTAAAAACATTCACCAAGGATCTTAAGGCACTCTAACTTTTACAACAGTTACTTATTGCTATTTTTCTATCTGCTTACACTGTAGTGTTTATTTGTTTTGTGAAGGTAGGATTCACTGAACCGAGGTCAGCCAGTGACAATGCAGAACTAGAAACGTGCAGAGACACTGAAAGGCTGACCAAACAAAAAGATCAACACATGTTGGGTGCGAAAGGCTTTAAGAGTTGCCCAGTTACAATATTCTTACATGTTTTGCAAAACCACAAAAACCCAATTGACCGTCACCACCTTTGCCACCTCTCGTTTGTCATTGTGGGCGAGTCAACACTTAAGCTTTAGCAAACTTTGCTTGTTAACAAGCACTGAGTAAATAAGCAACCCACCACTCTCTCTAGGAATTTTGCATGACTTTGTGCCAAACAGCACTTCATTTTTGTTTTTCGTGGCAAAGTTCATACAAAACAGGACTCCTAGAAATTTTAATGATCTTCTGCGGCACAGATATTCTTCCTGATGTGGTACTGTGCTTACATTTTTAAAACTTTTAACCCTAATTTGTTCTCACATTGAGGGCCAATCCTTTGCTGTGTGCTGTTGAACAGTGCCTATAGAGCTAATTAATTCTCATCCCTTACAAAATAGTTAGCAACAGACAACTTCTGGTCCGTCTTCAGGCTTAGAGATGCACCCATTCAACTGTCTGTTTTCTTAAACTTATTCGAGAAGCTGAACTTGAAGTGATATTCAGCAATACCTGGTACTAATTCTAGCGCGTGTAAAATAATTCCTCTTCAGGTACCATAAAAAAAAGTGTTTCTGCTGCACACGTGTGCATTTCAATTTCCTAACATTCGAGCACAAAAGGCACCATGTTAAAAATCTGCAAGTGTTTCCATCAACAGGCCTGGGAAGCCCCATATTTCAAGTCATGGATCATCACCAGTGCTGAGAGTTGTTTGTGCACATACGATCCAAAGACCAAACAGCAGTCTTCTAAGTAGAAGAACCCACATGGCGTAAGACCAAAGAAAGAGCAGGAGGCTGGGAGCACATGCTGATGGTTTCATTTAACATTTACAAGGTTGTGCAATGTGAATTTGCCCCCCACAGTAAGATTGTTAACACTGAGTACTATTATGACATTTAGAGGCGTTAGAGGAATAACATTTCACTACCTGATCTATGGCAACTGGGTTTGAAAACATGACAACCTGCCTGTTCACAGCGTGTTAAAAACATGCAAGTTTCTTGCCAGAAACAACACAGTAATCGTTCCCCACCCGGCCACTCGCCTACTGCAACTTCTATCTGCTCCCAAAAATAAAGATTGGTCTCTCAGTCTTTGCACTAGAACAGAGTTTTAAGTCAGTAAACTTAAAAATGCGTACACAACTGTGGGCACAAAAAACTTTTGCAACTAAGGTGCTGATGGCGATCAACCAGCTTTACTTGGAAAACTTACAAAAGTTAGTGTTGAAAATTTTAAATCGCTCCTCATAGAATAAAGGTGCGATTGTGTATCCAGTCAATATTAAATCTTTTCAACAAAATCCCAAACTAAAAAAGGAAATATTAAGCTTGTCATTTCCTTTCAAAATTATTTTATGAGCACTGGTGCCTGTATTGGCAGAACAAAATTGTTAAGCATTTCTTTAAAGTAGCAGTTTACATGCTGCATGACACACAGAGAGATAAGCATGCAGAAAAGTGAAACGCAGAGATCGAGAAGTAAACAACACAGGAAAAAGGTTATTCATGACATTAAAAGAAGGGTAATGAGTGATAAGAACTCACACTGTAACTCAGGGAAAATGGAGCAGACAGGAGAGATGAGAGAAGATTGGTTAAAATGAGAAAAACAGAAATGGCTGCAATAACTGACCACTGTCTCTAGACCACAGTCAATATATTTAAGTAGATTTTAGCTGTCCTGCGATAGAAGAAATGCTCCAGCATGCCCACAATGCACACACACACCGACACACACAACAAAACAAACAGACTCAGAATTGGTTTAATTCCACCAGCTGGGTTTGAATGTTAGAATAGAAAGTGACATTATACACACACACTGCTACGGTTTTGTGCCTGCCTGCAGCTTCATTGGGTAGGTGGGGGCAGCAAGGTTGCAGGCTGCAATATTAAACCATCAATCACCCCCTAAATTAGGCATTTTACATCACACAAGCACTTACAGCTCTCTCTCCTTCTCCCACAGGTGGGGTCCAAGCCACGGGAAAAGAGATTACATCACAAAAGCAATGATGGTGCAGCAAGACCCATGAATACATTACACCATCATATATACGTTAGAGCATAGGCAGAGGGTAGCAACAACATAATAAATCATAATAAATAATATTAAATCAACTAGTCATTTCTTCACTCTGAGGTAGTATGCCTCTGTGCAGGAATTCACGGCTTGCTGCGTCCTTTATTGCGAGGTAGCGTACACTAATCATGGCGTGATCTGTATTAACAGTTGTACACAGTATCTCATACCTGATTCATTATGCAATGCATATTTTGCCTCATGTCCATATTAAACATTGCAAAGTGATCATTTTAATCAGCCACGGTTGAAGAGAGTACCATGTCCACTCTTCCTTTTCTCATGTTTTGATTATTAAAACATCTAGGGCATCAATAAGCCAGGAAGCCATTAACAAGCACAAGCAAGGAGACCATCATAAGACAGAGAGAAGGGGAAACATGAGGTTAAAATAGAAGCTGAGAAGGAGGAAGAAACGGAGGGAAGCAGACAGAAAGGAATAGAGAGGGTGAGGGTAAATGAAGCATGGAGTTGCATTTATCCCAATTAGATGCTGCAGGGGTCTTGGGTGAGAAGAGAGAAACTGTCCACCCCCATTAACAGTGTTTACTGACATGCCTGCTGATTATAAGCTGGGGAGAGAAACTGATTGCACAGCTCTTCTCTCTTTGCAAACATGAAAAAGAAACAGCGCCAAGACTACCACAACCACTGCAAACTCTGAATCTTTTTTTTTTTTTTTTAGTGTCTATCTTCCTTTCCTTCCTTTCCCCTCACCACCCTGCCTCTTTCTATGACTCACTCATTCTCTCTCAATTTGCCAGCATGCACGAGTTGAAGGTAGATTTCATATGTCCCCTCAATTCTCGCTTCCCTCATCACTATCGCTTTGTGTTGTGTGGCAGTGATAATGGAAGTAATTACACTGGCTCTATGTCTGTTCCACAGCAGCAGCAGCAGAAGCAGGCAGGCTGTAGCACCAGAAGCCCAACGCCTGGTCACATCCTCAAACTCTCTGGAGAATAACTATAGAAGGACCTGCTCACGGTCACAGGGAAACTCAAACATCAGGGAATAAAATACTGCTTTTTCTACGAGGTGACATAAAGCCTATGGACATTTTTTGTGTTGTAGTGTTCACTCCCAATTCATCCTGCAAGTATTTCACCAAGCTTGAATATGTTATGTGGTTTCAGTGGGATTTGATGGATTCTAGTCTTATGGTGGTGCTGAGATAAGCTGCCCGTGGGCGAACATACTGCTGCTCTCCTGACCCTCAAATACAAAACGATACAACCTCTGTTTTGCAGGATTGCGGCTGATACAAGGGAATAGCGTAGCAGACAATAAAGAGAATGGACGAAATGTGTGAGTTTCTCTTGAAGCAGAGGAAGGACAAAGGAATGGAAATGCAGAGCAGCATATCTCAACTAAACCAGAAAGAAAGAGAAAGAAAATGTGCATTTGGCAGAACGAAAGGCCCGAGGAGGGGAAAAAGGAAGATAAATAATAAACACAAAGTACTTGTTGGATAAATGAATACATGGAAAAGAGACATTTCATTCACTGTTTTCAGGATTTCAGGAACATTTTATCTGAGCAGAATTTTTAGGCAACCCTTCTACTTTTCCCTTTTTTACATTACAAATGAGCTGAGGCAAGTGGGTGAGCAGAAAGCAGCTGAAGACTTATTTAGTAAAACAACAAGCAAAGTTCAACAACTAGACACTATAAGCCTTTATGGCTCTCCAGGCAGCAGAGAAAACAGTCACGTCTGTGTACAAACAAGGGCTCAAAGAAGCAGAGGACCTAGAGGAGTTGCCCTCGCCTCTTTTCTTCTTCTTACCTCTCTACCCTCTTCTCAGGGTCTGACCTCTCTCAGCCCCTTTTGTCAGCTCCAAGCCCCGACTCTAGCCTATCAGAAGAGAGACACCTAGTGGTTTGGACCAAACCCTTTTCACCCCTTGATGTTGGCAAGACTTTGTATCCCGATTGACTTAGCTGCGCATCACTGGAACACGTCCCCCTCTCTTTAAGGACCCTTAACGAAGCTACATTAATCAAATTGAACCACTAACTGCAGCAATTATTGGTGTGATTTGCACATCGCTCACTATCAGCCTCAGATTCCTTCCCCAAAGAATGGGTGCGGGGGGGTCTATGTACCAGGACAAATGGAGAACAGTTGGTTATGGATGAGGTGTCAGCCTTTGTGGCTCATCAGTTTGGTGTGTGCGAGGAATGAGACTCATATTACTGACCAAAGATGATGAAAAGCTATCCTTCGGGTAGATGGTATAATTAGAAATCAATTAAATTCTGAAAAAAAGATTGCTTTTGAAGAAGCGTGATAATGGCAGTGCTCAAAAGTTATGTTTACTCTGTCATTTTCTTTTGCCTTTATTATTTTCTGCAATTTAACAGTCAAGGATTTCTGTTTTTTTCTTTTTTTTAATATCAGCTTGGAAATAAAACCCTAGCTTCTATGTGGACGGTCTACACACACACACACACACAACATAAATATCAAAGTGAAATCAAAAATATCTCACAACACATGAACTACAGGGAACTGTGAGAATTAATCAATCACACCTCTCAAGCAGGTAGAGGGTCTCTTGAAGGGTAAATAACACTGCTAAAATTAATGTGACAGGTTGCATACAGGATGTCATTATTCTCCCCAAGACCAGGTAGATATGACAATTATGATTGGACTGTACCTTTAAAATACCTGTCTTACCCCATAGGTCTGACATTAAATCAGCTGACAGGAACATCAAGACACTCCCTTGCAGTCTAAAATCAGTTGAATCATGAAGCTCTTGAAAAGCTGATCTGCCATGACTGCTCAATGGGCTTCTCTGATAAAGCCAGACAAGGTGGTATTACACTAGCGAGCCCAAATCAGAGAAGCTGCAGTCGATCTATCATGGTGTTATCTGCAAAAGAGGTATATTACCTGGGGCCCAGACAGCCCTGGGCATGCATGGATGTATGGTGCCGATAGCAGAGCTGGCTGTCATCCCTCTGGGCTGATTAATGAGGAGCTTGGCCCAGTGTTTAATGTGTTTAATATGGGCCGTTGACGAGGCCGTCACACCGACGGAACCCACCCGTCTCTCTGACTGATGAAGTCACCTACGGCTCCCCCCTACCTCTTTCTCAGAGCTACAGTAAAATAGAAACACACACACACACACAAATACACCACAAAAAAAACACACTTTTTCTACTTTCTGCTGTATAATCTCTTATGTGTTTACCAACCTCCAAGGAACATTTTGGAAGCAGTTGTCTATCAGAGATATGTGTATCCTTTAATAATCTCGCTCACACTGAGAACATTGCTTGCAGAGAATAACTCATCTTTTTTTAAAAATAGGCTGACGTAAACATGACTGCTGAACACACAAACACTCAGGCACACACTCACACAGACAGGCAGGACTGCTCACCACCGTGCTGTGACCCTTCATTTCATGGTGAATAGAAGGGAAAATTAGGGCCAAACGGAGAGCTCTGTTCTGGGGGTATTTTGGGAGCTGGAGCCGTCTAATGGAAGATACTTACACCTTTCTGTGTGGAAAGATTCAGGCTCTCTTGCTCTGTGTAATGAAACAACTAATATTCTTGTACCTTCTCTGCCTAGCAATCAGACTCTTCTCCTCCTCCCTCCCTTCTACTCCATGATATGTCTATTACTCTCAGGCCTCACTTTTTTTCTTTATTTTAGCTCCTCTACTCCCACCTGCTAATTTTCACTTCTTCCTGCCTTTCTCTCTCCCTCACTACCACTATCTGCTGCCTTCCCACTCCTTCCAAGCACATTTCTATCTCTCTCTTTTCATCTATCACCTCCTCTGCAATGTTCTCATTTAATCATCCCCTCAAGAAATATATTCACCTCCAAACAACTGGGCTCCTATTAGATCATATACTCTGTTGTTACAACTGTTATCATGGCCAATTCCTGTGCTCTCAGGGTGGCCAAGGGCTACATGTAAACAGCACACTCTAGGAAATGCACACACGAAGAGAAGCAAATATGCATACTGTAGGAAGTAACCTATTTAAAATGTGTGAGCATGATAGTGCTTCGCTCACAGCAGCACACATGCAAGACGGCACAGATGTGTTGACATATAAACGTTGACAACACTGTGCGTCCCCTGTTGATTTACTTACACACTATGTAAGTTATCACAGCTCTTTTAGCAGCTCACATGTCTGTCTGTCTTGTGTAAATTCAGGACTGAAAGTGATCAAATATACCTGATGGCAATTTGATGTGCTGATATTCAAAGAAGCTGGCCCAAACAGGTTTATTTTTTGTCTTTTTTTTCTGGCAAGAGGTAGCACTTAATATTACATGCTCAAAGAGGTATCATCTACAGGACTCAAGTGCTAAGTGCTTGTTGAGTCACTCTTACATGTGTGGGTTGGATTGAAAATGTCATTTTTCAGTCCCAAGTCCAATGAGGAGCTGCACAGTATGGGCTATGCTCCCGCAGGGAGTCTCCAGCTCTCCATGAGGCAGGTACAGATCAAGCTAGGGAGCTTGGGAGGTGGGGCACTCTCATTCCCTCCAGACTGGAGTAATGAAATATCAGCTCTGTGAAAGGCTTGTTCTGCCTTCAGGGTGGTTAGCTAAGGCCCACTTTTAGTTTACAATATGGACAGAATCCTAATGATCTCTGGCCCAGTCCTCCAACTGTGGACTTTGCTGTTTTTAATATATAAGGATCTGCTTTTTTAATTATCTTCTTGTCATGTTACACTTCCTTTGCACCGCCTGTGAGAGAAAAGACAGGCAAAGCATGGCTGCTATTCCTACTGCAGCCTTCCCTGCTCTAGCCACCCGAATCCCATCTGCGCATTTATTCACACATGCACAGTTTGCACAAAGCATGCACACAAGCAGGGGGAATAGAAACAATTCCACACTCTCATGTGAGCATACAACCACACAAAATTGCATATGCACGAGCAAATGAACATATGTAAATCCACTAAATATCTGGTAGTGCACGCATGGTAGAAAACCTGATGAACATAGGACAGGCACATCAGGTGTGTGCAGTGAACATGAACAAGGACATAATCTACACAAAGGAAAGAATTCAAATCACAAGATTTGAATATAACCGTACCTTGTGCGTACAAACAGTGCCAATCGTTTTTAAAAGGTCTGGGTTTTGTAAAACATCTATTATGAGGTAGCGAGTAGATGGTGGTATAATGTAATGTAAAGAATGTTTTCAGCTTTCGTTCCCAAGTGATGTATCATACCAATAATCACTGTCAGGCCAAGAATGAAGGTGTTTCTTTCAGAGAGGGGGATGAAGGCAGAACTGTGGTAATTATGCAGCCGTAATGGAGTCGGTGCCTAGTGAGAGCCTAATGAGCTTACAGAAGTCTACCATTGAGAATTGATTCCTGAGAAGAAGAAAAAAGGGAAAAAAAGCAGTTGTTCTTGCAGGAGAAGGCCAATGGAGGTGAGCTTGTCTCCATTGTTGTGCACTTAATTGACAGGGAACCAACATGCACTGAAATTCCCCAAGAGCAATTAATAATAATGAAAGGTGCTGAAATCTCTATACATGGAAAATCCTGATGTAGAGCCTTTCGCTGTATTGTCACCTGTCAGGAGGAAGATGTCTAATCATAATCTTAATTTTTGTGTGTGTGAGTGCATCTCACTCTTGTTCCTTTCTGCCCTAATGTATAAAATAAGATAAAACTGTCTATATCAGCAGGGAAAATGGAAAAGTCTTTTCTGGACTGGCAGAGCTGTCATAGACCTACTGCAAACCAGGATGAAAAGAGAAGCACTTAACCCTGAAAGAAATCCAAATGAATCTGACCTCTTTGCACTGCCTGAAAAAAAAAAAAAAACAGAAAGTAGACTTGTGTATTCTTTTACTCTATGTGTGTTTATGCTGTATGTGTGTGTGTGTGCATGTCGTGTTTGCAGAGATACTGTATTTAATGCAGGCTGTCATATAATTTGCTTCTCATTGCAGAAAGGCATACTGTATCTAGATTTATCCCCATATATTTGTATGGCTCTGATTCTGTTGCATTTTACATCCATGTCTGTCAAGTCTCATATAATATGGAGTGGAGACTTTGAAAGAGTTTTTATAAAATATATTAGGTGTATTTTTTATGATAGAATGAAGGTTATCATCACATTGATATGCATGATTCCAATGAAAATTTCAGTATGAAACGTGATGTTTCTTATCAGGGACAGGTTTAACCAAGGGGGTTGGTTTGATTTAGAAGGTTGTTGGGGCATAGTCTCATAGAGGCAGTCATGTCTCCACAGCACTTTGCTAGCTCTAAAAAAAGATCTGGTAGCAAAGTTTATCATTATCTTATAGGAGAATCCTTACCCCTTAAACCTGCCCTCTTTAAACCAGTCATGGCTGTCTTGGGTGGTGCTAAGCCAAGAAATGTGGCAACAGCGCCTCTGCAAATCAGTAACTGAAATAGTCACACAAAGGCAAGCCTCTGCCCACAGTCTACATTGGGTGAGTCAGAGGGGGCATAAATTTGACCCATTTTAAGTGCACTCCATAAACTGGAAAATGTGTTCTAATGCTAACTACAAGAAACTTTTATAGTTTAGTAATCCTATTAATAATGTTTCATAAATAACTGAGGCGGTAATACAGTCCCAGACAACAGCAAGGCTCACAGTTAAAATGCTTACTCTGTCACCTCTTTCATCTCTTTGTGCCTGACCTGGGCTCTGTCGCTGTCTCCCTCTCTTTGTCTGCCTCCATCTCTCTGATGCCTGTTAGGACAACCACTATGTAATACATTGTCACTGACAACCATAAGATAGCATTACAGCTCACAGTTGAAATGCTTACCTGGCCTCCTCTTTCTTCTTTCTCTGGTCTGGACTGAGCTCTGTCACTCCCTCTCTCTCTCTCTCTGTCTGCCTGTATAGACAGCCACTATTCAATACACAGGAAGTGAAGTCTGTTTGTCTAGTTTTGAGCTTGACCAAAGAAAAAAGGGTTCTTTGACAACTATATTATACTGATTTGTTCCTATCTCATACATACATTTAAACCTTATTTTGAAGTAATGCAACAGAACTACATGGCATAGCTCACAGTGCAAAGTTCTGCCTGCCCACTCTTCTTTTATTTCCCAGCCTGGCCTGGGCCTTCTTTCCATTTTTTTTCTCTGTCTTTATAGTTTATGTATGTATCATCAAATGAACAGAACATTGTTTTCCACAAACATTTTGAAAAATTAGTGGAACTTCAGATTTCATAACACTAGATTACAAGATAATTAACCAAGCTTGTCTGAAATGTTTTTGCTAATAGGTGTAAAGCAAACGAGCTCACTCTGCCTTTAACAACATAGACAGCTACACATATTTAATATGAAATAGGACCTTATGCCTCCATTTTTCTTGATATCTGTGATTTTAATCCGGACTGCTTAATAAAGATGAAATATTGCAGAAGGTTCAATTAGTCGTCACAAAGTAATTAACTGTAATGTTAACTGCAGTAACCCTGTAGCCACACAGATGGTATTTGACACTGGGGAGATAGAACAGCAAACTAGCAATCCTGGACGAATTTCTAATGATCCTCTTGTTTGACCAACAAGTGTAAAATATGGTCACAATCTCTCCCTTTTGTTCCTGAATGAATAACAGCCAGAAAATTATGCCACAGTCAAGTTAACCCTTTTTAAATTTTTGGATATAAAATGTCGTAACACAATTATTTCATTATATACTAGTGGTAAATTTTGTCACAATTAGCATATGAATTCTTAAAGTATGGGCAAGTATGGACATTTAAGCCAGATATAATGAAATTTCCTCCATGCATTACACAAAGCACAACCAGGAAACATAATCACCCTGACCACAGCTCATGCAGACAAGAAGGTATAGAAACAAGGAAAACCACAACAGTATAATATCCTAATTTTTAAAGTGTTCAGGCTGTGACATGGCCTTGTTGTCTTTTCACCCTCCCAAAAACAGACCAGTCTATTAGTATGGCGAACAAGCTCCCTTTCAACACATCTGCCAACCATAGACAGAGCTTTCAGACTCAATTTTCACACATACTTCACTCAATAAGTGCTCTCTCAGCTTTTTACACTTTTCCTTCATTACCAGCCTTTTCTTTTTTTTGCCTCTCGCTTGTCCTGTCTCATCAGCTTTTTCACCACTAATATTTATCCAATTTACTCACAATTACACTAAGAGAAACAAAAATATTTCTTTTAATTAAGAAAACTAAGTTATGAAGGGACTGACTCTGCATGGCAGTGACCATATGGACACTGGTGATACAATTCTGGCAAGTAGGCTGGTAGCAGATGCCGCAGACCAGTTTATTTTCCCTGGAATCCGGGAGGATTCAAAGTAAACTTGGTGTATTCTTGCGAGGGATTTGCTTAATGTTGAGAGACAATGTTTAAGCGGAAGAATTATTTCACTTTGAGAAGAAAAAACAGGTGTTAAATGCCCAAATGGGACACAGTCCTTATGATTCCCTTCACAGTTGTTTACTGAATCAACTAACTTTGTCTTCTTGAACCAATATGGGCATTTAAAAGTGGAAGTTATATTGAGCCCCGTAATAGTTATTCAGCTACCAAGGCTTTTAAGTTAATCCCAGATGACATGTTTTGGGGTAAATGTGAAGCTTAGCAAGTATTTTAGTGGCTTTATCAGAAGCTTTGCTGCACAGTCACATCGACTAAACCAGTTCTCCCCCTCATTGCTGCTTGCTTGAAGTTGAAATTTCAAATATGCACAGCAGCAAAAATAACTCAAAGACTCTGTGTGTGTGTGTGTGTGTGCGTGCATGTGCATGTGCATGTGCATGCGTGCGTGTGTGCGTGTGTGTATGTGTGTGTGTGTGTGTGTGTGTGTGTGAAGGAGAGAGAGAATTTGTGTGATTTGCGTGTAGTATCAGCCCATCTGCCATAAACAGACAATGGGCTTCTTAAAATTTTGTCATATTCCACATTTAAGGCGTAGTACTGACCATGTGGTGGTGGGACCGAACACCCAGGAGCTAAATATACAAGCTGTTTAATGTTTGAAACTCAGGAAACTTATTTGACAGCTCCACTGGGGAAAAAAAAACACCTTCACTCAAATTTTTTTTAATGCATATAACTGATTCTTGGCAAGTCAGCCCAATGCAACATGCAGTTGCAAGGGACTCTTAACTCTTTAAGTGGGAGAAACCAAGTTTCCACTCATTTTCAAAGGGCAATGAGTGCAAATTTATTTCCACAAAATATACAGTATGACAATGATTTATATATCCACAGGAGGCTTGTATGTTTCTTGATCAATACAAATGACAATACAAAGCCTGTATGATTATTTCCCTTGGTGTTATGATCTCTGGCTTTAAATCTCCACTTTTTAGCCCAGCTCATACCCTCTGTTGGAACACAAGCTCCTGTTGTACTCTAATATATCCTCTCAAATTCAGTTGCTAAATGATAGAGGATGGTGCTCCAACAATGTTTAACATTTCAGCTCCAAAGTCTGGAAAGTTTCATGCCGGAGCCAGAAAAGCAAATGACACAGCAGTATTATTATTGCAGTGTTTTGTATTTTGCACAGTGATGTATTACCTTTTTATAGGCTATTTCTGTTGGATCTCTGGTTTAATTAGCCGCCTTATTCATCTCACTTGTGAAAATATGACTTCATTGTTTGCTTCAGTCACAGACCACCACGGATCACGAAGCAGTCGGGATTGGGTGTGGGGCGTTGGCAGTGTAGGAGGAGATGAGTTCTATTAATGTTGTTGCAATTCCTACTGGTTGCCAATAGAGGTCGATAGAGGTCATAGATTGCTTAACAGACCTTTAAATCAGCCTACTGCTGCTTAAGGGGAAAACATTTATCATAATACTGCAGAGTTTTTTGGGAGTTTTTTTTCCTAGATATTTGCAACTGTAAATGCACAGGTGCTGCTGAATCTGAGCAAATAACTTAGCTCACATATCAGCTGCTGTGTAAACATCAAGTGTCAACAGAGCAGTGTCAGAATGAAATGACAACAATGTGGCAACAGTAGCTCAAGTACAATGGAGTGGAGTGTTATTGTTTCTGTTAAGTTAAGGATTGTGGGAACACTTGAGGAAGGTGGCCATCAGTACACATGCAGAGATGAGTTTACTCGCTAGTGCATCTAGCCACAGAGGCGTGTTGCTATAGAAGCAAGGGCAGGTTTTACAAAGGGACTTTACACACCTACACACTAAAGAACTGCTCAGTTATGTGCTCCTGAGGGACTGGCTCACTGCAGTACACTCTATTCATCCCTTCCTCCTCTGCCTTTCAATCATCATCTCTCTCTCTGTCACACCCTTCTCTTTCACTCTCTTTTCAGAGTGCAGGTGTCTAATTCTGTGTATTAAAACTGCCTGGGGTCCTTAACTGTTGAATATTTCATGCCTTTTAATTTTTTCGTGGGCACTTAAAGTAACTTTTACAATGACTGTCCTCCCTTTCTCCTTATCTCTCCCTTTTAATTTCTCACTGCTCACTAAACAGATTCCTGCTGTTACTGTGGTAACACTATCAGTGTAGATGTGCTCTACATCATCATGAAATGAACTGGCCCTAAAGTTTTGCACTGAATAATGTAGGCTAACAACAACACATTCCCTCCCACATGCTCATCTCCGTCCTTTCAAATGAATGGCATCAATAGCAGTGACATACTTTATCATGGTGTTTCAAATCTCCATCGCGGTTATTAAATAGTCAAATGGAAATCCCACAATGGCTTGACTAGACCATTGAGGTTTGCTACGTGTGGGTGTTCCAAGGCCAAACACTCATAAAGACCAGAATGATTAAAAGCAGAGGAGAACCAGTGTTGAATATTAATTATACATAAGAAATGACACAGGACAGAACAGCATTTACAGTCTAACCCCCATGCTACTCCAAGTAGACGAAAATATACCAATCAAATGAAAAGACTTTTGAAAATGCAATTAAATGGTGGCCCTGACTTAATTAGGTCGCCTGTAGATACCAGCGGTTTTCATTAAGGATTTCATTGAATCTCTACACCATTCTCTATTTGACCTAAACCAATTGAAAGTGGACATTTTAACCTGCAGACTTTGTCCGCAGGTTAAAATGCTATTCATGAGCCGTTTCACTTCTCCATTTATAGAACCACTTTGCCCCCTCAGGTATACTACAATCCAGCTCTTGGCTTCAATTCCATCCTTCCACTTCCATCAGGCACTGGAGGGGGAGGAGGGAAGGGACAGCCAAGAGGGGGAAGAAGAATGAGGCCTGGAGAGTGCATACCCCTGTTGAGCCAAAAAGGCCCAAACATTTCCAGGCATGCATCACTAGATCCTGCGGGACCACTGTGATTAAGACCGGAATGAGATGAAGGGGTCGGGGGCTGCAGTCAATCTCTTACAGGTCTCTAGGTCCCTCATTACTCATTGATTGGTCACCTGGAGCAGAGGCACTGTTCCGCAAAGTGCACTATATAATTACACAACAAAAAAATAATACTTTCAACAAATACAAAATCATACACATAGTCATACACCCTGAGGCAACACCTGAATTTCCTAAGAGAGCACATAGGTGGAAAAAAATCATTTCTATTTGAATAGAAACATTGTACTTATCTGTCACAGTGATCATTATTACAAAGCGTTTTCCTTGGAGCCTTTTTCCTTTATTTTTTTGTAGCTCTGTGTAGTGTTGTGTGATGTGCTTTGTTGTTGTTGTTTTTTGGGTGGGTTTGATGGTGTAGATGCATTGTTACAAGACGTTTTATGAGTTTGTCACAATTGACTCAGAAATTATAATTGTGGGACCCCATGCTCTTGTGTTATGTTTTTGAAAAACTGATTATTTTCTCATCAGAAGATAATTAAGGATAAACTAGATATTTAGTTTCAATCGAGCCCTGAAGGGGATACATCTAACACTTTAAATATATTATTATGATAATTAATACTGTTAACATTAGCCCTTTGAATCAGGGAGCCTTTTTATTTAAAATGGAGCAAAGCCATGCCAGATTTTAATCATTACATAAGGGGGATTACAACAAGAAAGAATGAAACTGATGTCTATTTTTGTGAGATGAGTTGGATAATTTACGTGCAATTTCTTTTTAATGTGTTCAAATCTCTGGTGGATTTCCTCATTTTGCAGTTCATAAGAACTTTAGAAGCTGTGACGCATATCAATTATTAATGATTGGCCTGTGCAGCTACAATACATCACCTGTGCCCTTAACATGGCTAATTACGCATTCATAGGCCATAAGTAAGCAGGACAAATGAACTGCCTGCACTTGCATTGCTTCTTACTAATTACCTCAGTAAGCCAGATGCTAATTAGTTTTATTACCATCCATATGGTTAATTTTAATTTATCAGAAAACTCCAAAATATGTGCTTTGCCATCATGATATGATCAAGTATGGTTACAGTGTTTATTACTCTAATATATAAACTATGAACGTAACTTCAAAGGATACAGGCATGTATATTACAAGCCAGTCACAAAAATTTTGAATCATTACAGTTCAATTAGGCTGGGGTCATGGCAGAGTCTCTCCTGGGCAGCTCCTGGTGGCGCAATAAACGTCAGCCGGCGACAGACTCCCAGACAGAGATCTCTAAGTGCACACAAATTGCATGGATAGAGGTCAGCCATGTTAACTCGATCCTTGGAGAGAAGCACAGATCTATACCCAACAGGCTAGCTGAGAGACAACCAGCTACAAGAGGGTTAGAGTTCAACAAACACCTTCAAAACATACAACAGACATGTGTGCTACTGCTGCATACATGGAGAGGATGGGGGCCCATGCATGCAAAGTAACAGCTGTCCTGCACAAAAGTACACAGGTTAGTTTCAGATCATCATGTTTCTGTGAAAAACAAACTTTTCTGACAGCCTTATTCAGTGAACAATATTCAGGTATTCCTTGAGTTTCAGTTCAACCTACCTGCTTAACTTTTCCTTTTAGAACATCTTCTATTGTTAGAATTCTTTTCCAACCACTGCAAAAACTTTTTTTTTTTTTTTAGAAATCTTGACTCTATATTCCCTACAGGAAGAGCTGTCATAAACATGATTTGATGCAATGCCTTCAAAATTCTTTTGTCTTTTGTTCTCTGTAATATTTGTCCTATAGTGGAAGCACAACTCGAGCACTGCAAGCCAAATTCTGAGATGTCACTGCATAATAGTTGCAGGGCATTTTCCACGGAGGATTTATTGCAACAAAATGATTCATTCTGTACATATGTTTGTATTTACATTAGCTCCTTAAGCAAGACCAGCTACTGTTTATTAAACAAACATCAGAGGTCATACGGGTTACCCAGCTGGCATTCATTATGAAAACAGAAGGCTTACATTTAACACACTGAGAAGGACTCTTTTTGAGCAACATTCAGAGCAATAAATAAAACATTTGAAGATCTTATATAGATTATTTATAATATACCTCAGGCTGTATAGCAACATGCTTAGGATAAAGAGTAACTGTTGGACGCAGGGGTTAAGCACAAGACAGGAACAGTTTTCTATTAGCATTAAAGCAAAACCCTTTGAAAATTACAAGGTGATCATTAATCTATTACAAGCATTGTGTTTTTCATTAGATACAATTCTTCTCAACAACACATCAAGCTTCACCATGAAAATTGTATTTGCCGACAGAAATACAGCAGGAAAAAGGGTCCAGGCCACCCTGGACTTGAGGGCAAAAGCATAACTCAAGATGAATCAGGGCAAATTAGGCAGTAGATGGTGGAATGAAGACGGCTCTCAGGGCCCCTGGTCCTCTGCTTTGGTCCATTTCCCTTACGAAGCCTCAGCCCTGAACATCAGCACTCTAATTAAAGGCAATGCAAATTCCTCCACAACTCATTCATGAGGAGGGCAAGACAACAGGGATACATAGTAAAAGAGCCTTGGTAATTACTGGTTTTCATTAGGCAGTCATGAGGACAAGATGATACGAAAAGTAACAGGCACAACTTCTGGACAATGATAGAGTATTAGAAAGGGTGTAAAGTGATTTTTATCTTTGTTCAGTTCAGTTCAGTTGTGTTCAGCGTTTGTCATTCTTTTTCATCTGATTACTTCAACCAACATGTGTGACAGTCACCCATAGCATAACTACCCGGGAAATTGGATAACCTGTGAATACCAGTTAACTTGAATGATACCTAATGTATTGCATTCAAAGTCCTGCTGTGTCACTGTGGCTGTGTATTAATTTTTTTCTTGTGAGGCCATAGAAGTGTAAAAGTAGCTGCTTTTCCAGGGTTTAGGGCTCCTGTTAATCCCCTGCCTGTGTGGTTATGGAGGTAAAACACATTTCCGTGCTCATGCTCTGTAGCACGCTGCACTGGTGTGTGGCTTAAGCTCCGAGCAACAGGGAAGAGAAGATTCAGCCATTTTTTCCTTGGGAGAGAATTTTTTTCCAGTGTCGTGCTGTTGGACGCGTGTATTTTGGGGATTAGTGGCTTAATCGACCTTGTAATGGGGAGATCAGAGTGGCATGCAGGCATGGAGAGAAGTACACGCACACATGCTGATACACACATATACAGTATTCTCTCACACACAGTCATATTCAGGCTTTCACACTTAAGCACAAAATCTGTGCATCCTTACTTTATTAAAAACACACGCTCATTGTCAGACTCTCTCCTTTATTTCATAGGCCACTGCACTGACTTAAACCAACTGAAACCTTTTCCTTTTATAGAGAAATATGTTTACACCACACACACACACACACACAAACACAGAAACACACACACTAATAACCTCATACTTCTCCCCAACAGCCAGAAAATGTACACTCACACCACATTGTGTAGAGGAGTACATTGGACACCTTATCGTTGCTTCCACCCACTGTTCCCTCTGTAATATGCTGCGGCTCTGCGGGTACATTGCACTGCAGACCGAGGGCTCTCCGGGGGGTCAGTGCATTGTCTCAGTGAACAATGAGCACTCTTGCTAATGCTTCTGTGGACTCGGGAGGTCAGCCCTGTGAGTCACCCTCTCTGTCTATGAATTTCCTACAGTACATGTCCATCTCTCTCCCTTTCACTCTTTCCCTGAGGGTTTGTTTGCCCACTCTGCCCGGGTCACTCCTCTTTATGACTGGTGTGGTGAAGTGGTTGGAGTTGGGGGGATAGAGGGTGGGTTGTATTGGAGTAATGCGTGTTATCTCATATCAGCGGCAGTCGTGGAATCTATTGCAGCGTGGCTGATAAGATGAACAAACAGTTGGGATCATTAGAGCGAAGACATTGTGTAATCACTGCTCTAATCTCCCTTTAATCCCAACATCTCCAACCATCCAGGGGCTCCAAACCATGCCGGTCCGTATACTAGCCCAATAGCCAGGGCTTTCTCTACACACACACAAGCACACAAAAACAGAAACAAACAGAAAAACACTCAATTTACACAAAATATTCCCTTCTCAAACCCACATGCCTCATACACACATAACACCACTCAGGCAACATAAACTCTCACACAACAGAAACACATGCAAACAATGCAGCCAGGCAGAGCACACACACACACAGAAACACACACACCCACGCACACTCACCCATACACACACATCTACACACACACACACATTCAACTTTTTTTTTTTTGTTTCTAAACTAATAACAGGCTGTGCGCACATGGCCAACCCAGAGGAAAAAATCAATACTCTCTCAGACAAAATCAAGATTTCTTTTATCCTTCTATTTATTCTCTTTGGCTTTCCCCCAACGCTCCGTTTCCTCTCTCACTCTCCCTCTCCTTTTCCTCATCGACATCAGCAGCTTCTTGATCTCTGTGGAAGTCCTTGGAGCACCAGGCACTAGTCACTCTATGGGCATATCTTTGGTGGTACTCACCCTCTCAGGTTGATCGATTGAAATAATAAGATATTTTCCCAGGATGCTCATCCTGTATCTGTGACCCACACCTCTGCCCTGGCCCAGTCCCTTCCCAGTTCATCTGTGTGTAACAAAGCTGACCCTTACAACAGAAGTTCAAGCCTCCCTGTTCCAGCCTCTACATGTGTTTGAAAGGAAGTCCTGGATCAGCCTCAGCTTTCTCATTGCTCCAGGACAAAGAACCCAGCCACGAATGATGAGCTGGGACCGAAGCCTGCAAAAGATGGTAAAATACTCAGACCTACTCTTGTGTAAACCTACACGAGACAAATAGAGAGAGAAAAAAAGGGAGGCCAGCAGGGGAATGGAGGTGAAGGAGAAGATGGAGAGAAGAATAAGGAAATATGTAGGCATCATAGCCCTGTATTAATCCATGCTGGTGTCTTTTAATCTGTAATAGGAAGGACAAGTATAATATCTATAAAGTTTCAGAGCTCTCACAGGTGAAAAATAGAAGAAAAATACCCAAACAGAGGAGGGAATGAGGAAAATGGGTGAGGAGGAACGAGATAGTTTGCGTTTTCTGCTGGCTGCAGTGATTGCACGCTGGCAGCGAGAGAGAGTGGAGAAGCGCGAAGGCTGCAAAGCGAGGAAGACATGGAGAGGCAGATATAACACAGCATGTTTTTTTCTCTTTTTCGTAAAAGCTTTGGCACCATCAGAATGCCTCAGTCATGCCAATAAAGCCTGTTTGAAATTAATTGAATTGACAGAAGCAGCCAGTGAGACAAAGACAGGAAGGAGATGGAAGAGAGGGGAGAAAGGTGTCAGAACAGGGAGAAGGAAAACTCATTACAACCCAGTTTTTTGTGATATATAGATCCCTCATTTTGTCTCTGCAGTATGTTTTATTTATTTGAAGTTAGTGGCTTAATGAGATCCCAGTGGTACTACAATAGCTAAGAATGAGGAAAAGAGAGAGAGAGAGAGAGAGAGAGACAAGAGAGATTGGAGACAAATAATCTAAGTATGAAAGGGAGGGAGAGACGCAGGCAGGCAAAGAAACAGGAGAGAAGAAGAAGGGTTACGGATCAGAACAACAGAGGAAGTGTCATGTTGGCCAAAGAGGACAGGAGAAATTAACTACAATTCACCAGCTCACTGTAATGTGCATTACAGCTCTCCTGTAAAGCATTTGCAAGGAGCTGCTTCTTCTCTTTGTTCTTCACCCATTCTGATAGATATACATCCAAACTCCTGAGAAAAGACAAAGGCATGTTGAGCCAGACTGTCATGAGCTCAAATGAGATGAAGCCCAATGCAGATTGCATACCTCAACACTGGCTGAGAGAGATTGGCCACTGTGCTGCGGCATCCGGCCAGCTCTTTGTGCCGAGCAAAGGAATGGAAAACAGATGCCACATAAAATGCCCTGGCATGGGGGCTGTATATTGATTCATTTGTTGTATTTTCTCTCTTCAAACAATGCTGCTTTATTACTTAGCTAAATATGCTGTATGGTTGCATGGGCTTGCACACACTGTGGACTGTGGACTTTGTGCATGTGTGTGTGTGTTTATGCTCTGATGCGTATCTTTTCTTCTTTGTGTATGTACCCATTCCAAATTTCTCTCCAGTACAGCAATTGGAAAAGTTGAAAGACCAGCGTAGTGGCAAGTTTTAAGTGCCGGTGATTAAACTGCTCACAGCTCCTTTTTAAGATCCGCTGGTAGATATTTCCTAGTGTAATCTTCAAAAATGATAACGCCTCTCTGCTACTTGGCAACCTCTTGTTATCTGAAGTACAGGAAACAGGTGAGGTGCCCTACAGAGAAATAAGATCAACATTCTCCTGAGCTCCAGGTCAAACCTGGAGTGACTCATAAACACAATCCGTCTGTATTTTTTACTTTTTCCACATAATACAGAGCCATTTTCTCATCAGGTTACACTTGATCATGTAGACCAGAGCCTGTGTGACTTTTTTACTTTGTCAGTAGAATCCCCTCTTAACTTGCTTTTTTCTCATCCTGAGTAATTGCCTTCCTCTTGGCTCTTAGATGATGTCCCCCTCTCTCTTATCACCTGCTTCCACCCTCACACTCTACTCCAACTACGCCGCATACACTCGTTCCTTTCACCATCAACAAGGTTCATAGCTGTCTCATAAATGTCAAACTCTCACTTTTCCGGAGTAGAATATTGCTTGATGCCTGCTACCTCATGTTGTTTGCAACTCTCCGTGAAAGGGAGGCGGCCACGGAGGCCTTTTTTTCAGTTTTTTTGGTAGGATTTAAAGGGGCGGAAGGGGTAATGAAAAGGTATGTGTGACGAATTGAGGCAAAGGGCGAGGAGGCAAGCTGTGTGGCGAAGAAGAGAGGAGAGGGGATGAGGGCACAGCAGAGAGGGGGAAAGTCTGTGAAAAAATGCAGAGTTGAAGGGTTTGGAAAAGCAGAATCAGCACTTATGCAAACACTCTGTGGAGCTAACCACACACACCCACACAAGCACACACTGACACACACACCTGTAAACAGCCAGTTTTGCTGTAGCACTGTTACGAATATCTTCCATATCAGGATGTCATACTGGGCAGAGTCGGCTCTTGGAACAGCGACTCCCTGTTGCGCTGTGAGGCTATTACATGGTCTAACAGAGCTCGACTAATAACATGGACCGGATCAGCCACTTCCCACTTCCTCCTCAGATCATCACGTATCACAAGAGTTTGGGCATTTTTACCACCCACTCATGCCAGAGACCTCTCTCAACCCTAGTCCTACACACAGAAACACACATACACACACACACATATATATAAAGTATTTGACTTCTTTTTTTCTTGCAAACCTCTGAATCTTCCATACGCTGCACACATCCCATAAATCATATATCTATTGTTGCTATCAGTCAGTTGGCGACCATCCACTGTCAGTGTTTTATTGTGCTTTGTTTGGGTGTTTGTTGCCGTTAATCTGTTTGAATAGCTGTGGGGGGCTTTCCAAAAGCACTTCCTGCTGAATTTACTGTCTTGGTGGCTGAGCACACATCTGTCTTTTCCTCAAACAAAATTCACACCCAAATTCTCCATCCAAATCCTACGCACATAAACACCTCCAAACCCCCAATCCCCAAATCCCTGTTTAGTAATTGTGTGAGCATGCATGTGTGCTAGTGCATTGTGGGGTTGAGATGTTTGCCACTGTCAGTGTGAATTGCATTTGCCAGTGAATGGGTGATTTCTTTTTCAGTTTGTGTTTTGTGCTGTGCTGCTGATTGAATCAATTCTATTGACTGACCTGAGCGATAAAGAGAGATGACACGTGAAAATCATTGTATTAAACAGTAAGGTCTTATCGACTCTCATAATGTTGCAATTGCACCAAACTGAAATGTCTCCCTGATTAGCTTTTAGATCACATGCACTGCTACTATAGCTTTTAAAAGGTATCCTTAATGTTTACTTTAGTGCTTTCTGTGGCGCAAAATGAACCTACAAAAACAGAACAGAGAATAAAGGCGTTGTTCCCCCCTTTTTTTTACAAAGCGCACTTCCACAGCCAAATGGAGGTGCTGATTTGGCAGGTGTCTGCAAGGTAAACAGGAATTGTAATATTACAAACACTTTAATCAGTATGCTATGATTTTTTTTTACATTTAAATGTTAGTGCCAGACAATGCACTTGGCTTTGGATGGGACAAGATTGCGTAAGAGAATGGAAACTGACTACAGTCTGTGAGCATGCACAGACAGACATCCTTTGGGAGACTGTAATGGAACACCATTATTGTCACAGGCACCAAGCTGTATGGCTTTATTGCAAGCGGTGGCACACTAACTGCCAAATGTGTTTTCACCAGGATGGAGCATTTTACACTAGACACACCCGCAGGCATAATGTCTATCGCTCTGCCTCTCTGTCTGTCTCTCTACCCTTCTCCCCGTCTCTCGTCTTCACACACACGCACACACACACACCCCTGTCAAGCCCCTCCCTTGCTTCAGTCCTCCATTTTTTCCCTCCATCAACTCAGTGACACCCAGCAGTGGGCCGTGACATTACAGAAAAACAGAGCAAGGGAAGGAGGGAGAAGGGGGCAGTGAGGGAAAGAGAGGGAGGAACATTGCAGAAAAAGAGGTATAGAAATTGTGAAGGCATAAGGGAGATATTTAAAGAAGGGGTTAGGCGGGTGTGAGCTGGAAAAAAGATGGAGAGGGAGCAAGTGGTCGAGTGAGTGAGAAGTAAGTGAGGGACATGTGAGTGATTTCCTCAATGTCATGAGGCAACATGGGGGCGGCCGCAGCCACGGGTGAAGGAGCGGTGAAGCAAGCCTGATGGCCTACACGTCTGATGAGAGGAACTGGTCCCCTTGAAAGAAAAAGCTCAATAATTCAAAGGGAGTTGGAAAAAGAGAGAGTAAAGGAGAGGGAGGTGACAGAATGGGAGCTGCTGGCTGACATGTGTTTAGAATATACTATATTTGGAGGGTTGCAGGGCGAGAGGGCTAGTGTTGATCGCTCACAGGTTAGAAATTATCAATCAACAACAGCACCGCTCCTGCTGCATGTGGACGCAAGCGTGCCAGAAAATACCTTGCAGGTGTGCCAGTGTTTGTGGTCCAGAGGCAGAATTCCTGGCACAGCTGCAGTGCATCGAAATCTGTTCACGCTTTGTTCCCAGGTAAGCTCTTTGTGCAGGACATCACTTTGGAACAATTCATTCACACTGGCAGCCGCACAGTATGGCCACAATCGTAGCTGCCACCAGCCTGCAGTGCAGACACAAGCAGAGGAATAATACTCTTATGAAAACCACGGGGATCCATTCAGGGCCCCAGTGCCCAATGCACAACTCCATTCTGTATAGCAAACACTGTGTCATTTGTCTCAGCCAGCACACTGTTCAGAATGAAAACGAAGACAATTTGCTGCAGATATAGCATAGTGAACTTCCATTTGCCTTGTAAGAGGTAAGACACCCAGCACTTACATAGCATGTAATGAGGGTGACACAGTGAGAATAAGGAATGAAGGGACATTAATTCAGAGATTCTGCTCTTAGCTAAATTAATGTTGAGCAGGATGAGAATTAAAAAGAGGTCACAGTGGGTGAAGCTGTGACAAGAGGACACAGATTAGAATTCTTCATAATGCAGTAGTTTTAAATTTATTTCTAGGGGCCAAATTCTATTCTCCACGTTGAAAAGTTTTAGAAATCTGGAATTATTCCTCAGTGGAATGATAATAGCCAAGCTAATTAGAAGCTGGCTTCAATTAAGCATTAAGCAACAAGATAATCTCAACCATTTCTTCAACCTCTAATTTGAACGCAGATATTCATTTATGTGAAAAATGGTATTCATTTTCCCACATACATAAATATTCATCTTAAAGTCACTGGAATGGTGTTTCTTAGCTTGATAGTTTTCTAGACACTAAAGAGGATGCGTGATGGGGCTGCAGTGCATCCTGCTGGTTGAGCACAAGCACAACAAGCTTCATATCCTCCCCTGGTGTATGTGGCCAATTGACCAACTCCAGCTTTATCTGGTGTTGGCCATTTATAGTCAAAGACCTCTGCAAAATTGGTCCTGAGTGAAGATGAACTGGAATGCACACCCTAATTTTGCGCAGAACTGATAAACCTCAGTTACTTTCACCGTCTCAGAGACCAAGCATTGTTGTTTTTTGAGCTTGCTCCTAAAGCAATTCGTCTTACAAATGTTACTGTCCAAATGAATTACACAGACAAATGATGATACATGCAGTGCCTGAATTAGCAGGTGGAACAATACAGACCAATGTAAAACGCATTTTAGCATCAACAAATCTTCAAGTCTCCGATGTTTGAAAGAATTTGAAGAGATTGATGCTTACAGCTTGCACATACAGATACAAAACTGATGTGCAGGATTTGGGAGTACAAACCAGCACACCTACAACAGTCTCTACTCACACTGAGTGCAGTTTGATAAGTCTATATAAAAAGAAAAATCTAAAAAAAAAAACAAGCCAGTAAAAAACTGAGAAAAGCAAAAGATTAAGATTAATTCGCAACCGTAAAACATGTTTTTTTTCTTTGTTCATTCTTTGTTCTTGTTCTTATTTTGCAATAATCAAAATAAACAATTGATTCAGAAAGTGGGTCATAAATCTTTGGCACAGAGTTCTGTCTTTGACTTTCCTACTCAACTATATTTTCAAAGTACTTTCATTTTCATTTTTGTAGTGTAAGCAAAAAAAAAATTTGGCCTAAGCACTCCAGTGAA
This sequence comes from Acanthurus tennentii, assembly GCA_029783805.1. Classification (NCBI taxonomy): domain Eukaryota; kingdom Metazoa; phylum Chordata; class Actinopteri; order Acanthuriformes; family Acanthuridae; genus Acanthurus; species Acanthurus tennentii. Next base: position 8,210,127 of record JAPZDZ010000009.1, on the reverse strand, counting down.
TCTAAACACTTGCACTCCTGAATCCATGGGACCTATGGGTGCAACTCTGTGATATTCCCTTTACACATGCATGCATGGACACAACTAATGGTATGAAGTTATGAACACTACTGAGGATAGTGCAATGCAATTATCCTAATGTTATTATGTATAAGGGTTTGATCATTTATCCCTTGAGCAGCCCCGCAGCTTTTTGTTTATTCATGCTCTTCAAAAAGCGAGAACACATTTACATTTACTGTAAACGTCTGCAATCAAATGATGGCATAATCAAGTTCAAATGCGTTTCATACAATATGAAGTACATCAGTCTATGATTATTAACTTAGTGATGTTGAATGGGTCTGGAGGGGCTCACTTTAAGACAAATGGGCTATCTCTGGCGTGTTGCTGACAGAAGTGAAAGCTTAAATCCACATTAGCCCCAGACATCAGTGCTCTGTAATGTGCAACCGCTGATCAGTTGGTGGTTCAGTCTGGCTTTAAATATGGTACTTATTCACAAAGATCCTAGCTAATATGACCACAATAACGTAATAATCATATCACTGTAATTAATTTGTGGTAATTTACTTCAGACCTTGCTCAGGATCTTGCAAATCCTAACCGTAATTCCCTTACAGGCTCTGCCCTCCACCGAGAACCACTAGTCTACCAGCACACAGTGGTTACAGTAATAAGTTGGCTAAGTAAGAACATTAATATCCTTGTTATTGATGACCATCTCTCAACCACCGTGCATCAAATTGACTTATTAAACACAGATTTCTCCAAGTTAATCTGGCTAATAGCTTCAAAGACTTTAGTAAACATTGTGAAATATTGTCACAAATGTAATGTGATACAATAAACTACACTATACATAACTTTGGGTGCAGCAGTAAGATGTGACAGCTTTAACGGGGGTGTTATAAAGTCTGAGAATGTGGCCATTAACATGATTACTCACATTATTAAAACATAATGCATTAGTCTAAACTTGTGTATTCTGGAATCAAATCTGCAAAGCGCCTTGAGACTCACTGGTAATCATAGACATTTTATGAATAGCATTCATCAACAGAATTTGTGAGGAAAGAAGAAAATTTGTTTGGAAAGGTTTGGTTCAGAATGTAAAACTTAAAATGCTGTGATTCATGCTTCAATAAAGTAATTGAGAAAATCAAAATGATATGGTTATAAAGGCTAAATTTACTTTATTTAAACAATTTTATGATTCAACAATAAAATTAACAGGTCTGACACATATTTTTACCTTAAATATATGGTGTAGTTTATGTAATATTACCATTAAACACATTATACACAATAACTAATGTGTAAATTTGGGGGTATTTTATCAGGCTAAATGTCTGAATTATAACAATACTATACATTCTTTAGGAAAATTATACTCGGTATTGGTTTTTTTTTGTATAGGAGGTGTTTTGTCAGAGTCTAAGGCTGGAGAAGTAGTTGATGTGAGTTAAAACTCCAGTGGTTATGGACTTTGCAGTGTTCTCCTCCCTTTCAGCTTCTATATGCATTAGTCCTCCTGGATGAAGTTCACAGAGGACAGGTAGATGTTGTAGCCCAGCGCTGTCACTCTGTGTTCACATTCACAGACCTAGTGAGGGTTCACTTGGTGTGATAAAGGATCCACAGTCCTTCTGCAAATGATACAGCTGACCTTAATATTTTGTAAAGGACAAAGGACAGCCTCTCCTTGGCTGCCCTTGTAATGAGAGCGCTGGGCAGGATAATATCTGCGTAATGTCTCTAATTCAGGGTCTGACTGAATTTATTATTCACCAGATCACATTAGCAAATAACTCAAAATTCAACCACATCCATTTTCAAAGAGTTGCAGTGAGCTGTGGAGCAAATTAGAGGGGTCCAGTTCATCTCTGAGGTGGAATTAAAAGGGCATCTGCCACTCTGATCGCTTTTTATCAGCTGCAAAATGGCAGTCTTTTAACATGGAATATTGGTATGCAGGTGCTTGTGTCAAAAGGCCAAAGACCTCTTCTCCATATGCTGGTAGCTTTTTGTGGACTCTTTTCTAAGTAGATAAATAAAAATAAAATAAAAATAACACATAAATAAAAGTCAAAAGTAATTCAGTTAAAAATATCCTGTCTAAACAGACTATATGATAAAGATAACAATGAAGAGACCTACTTAATGAAAGCACTTTTAACACATTTTAGCCAGAAAATGAAGTGCATTGATGTCAAGATATATGCAATTGTAAAACAAAATTACAAAGACAGAGAAGTTCCTTGTAGCCAGTGCATACACCTGATTTTTAATACTAAACAAGAATCAACCAAAAAAACGGCAAACGTCAGACAGTTAAACAAAAATAATAATAAATAAAAGACCAGAGTGTTTGCAACAAACATTTTTAAGACAAAGTGATAAAAATAGCTTTTTATAAAATATTCAGTGCAGAATGATTTGTTGGCCTTAGCAATATAAACTTAAAAGCAGCTCCAGCTCAGAAACATAAATAACATACACACATTCACACTTATCATCAAGTCTCTTATGGTTATCATTTTTATAAAGGTCACTGAACTTCACTACTCCACAATTTACTCCACATACAACTTATGATTGTTAATTTTCATTTAAAAGTATAACCATCAAGTCAGTCTCAAAAAGCTTGGAGCACTTAGCTGTGACAGCAACTGTCAAAAAGGTTCATTTCCTCTGTTCCACTGTCATGCAGTATCAGGCCTTTATCATCTGACCTCAGTTTTTAATCTGTATCAACTTTCATTCATGCAGTGTAGTTGGCATGCAATACATAATGAAACAAGCTTTTCAAGATTACAGTTTTTCTAATGTGCTGCATCTAAGTAAAATGTGCATACACTTCAGTAACAAAACTGAATATAATTCAGTATTCCACCAATGTTTCTCTTTATGTTGGGTAACATAAATAGAGTAAAAAATGACAAGATGAGCTAAATAATGATGCAAAATCCTCAGATTGCACCTGACTGTGGTTTACCTCAGCAGGAGGATGGACTTGTGGTTAAAGTAGATTGAGCATCAATCTTTTCAATGAAATCACCATAAACATAGTAAGATTGCGGATGATCCTACACGTTTTTTTGGTCTACCCTTCAGTAGTCATGCTCATGCAGGGCAATGTCTACTTAAGTACTTAAATAAAATGTAACAGCGGCCTGATAAAAAGGTAAAATATAAAAGAAGATGTAGCATTTGCTGTTCGAGAATTTCTGCAAGATTTAGTTTTAAACCAAGAACAGATGGTTTTGCATGCAAATATTTCTCTGTTAACATAAAACATGGTTTGATCATCCGCCCTGGAGCAGCCCTCTGGCTTTTGTACTGTACATATAAACCACCATCGTGTTTAAATTGCTTAAATCAGCATCTACAGGAGTTTCCCTTAAACTTGCTGAATTTGCTGAGTTAGTGGATCCGCCTTAGTCTTCAACTCAATAACAGGAGGTAAATTGTTGTTCCATATTGCATCTGCTAAGAATAATTCCTAGTACTAAAAAGTATTGTACTCCTATAGGGTCTCTGAAGAAACTGCCTCCCCTGATCTTCAGCACCAAAACGAAATGTTGCAGAGTATTTTTAAGGCAAATAAACATGAACATGATGCAGCAGATGCACTCTTACATCTAAAACTAGAGATTGTGTGCTGCAAAGAAATTGTACAGTGGAGAATAAAGCACAACGTTACATCCACTCAACATACTGTATTCAGCATTTGTAGTTTCAATTCAAAGAGGTCATTGGGTGAGGGTGTAATATGTACTGCTTCCACTAGATAATGCTATTTCACCATGAGGAAAACCCTTCACAGTGGACAGCAACACACCATTTTGTCTATAAAACTATTTGAGCTGAGTCTTGGCAGCCTTGAGGAATGTTCAAAACAAACTCGATTAAAAACGTGTTTTTTTCATCTTTTTCTATTTGTTTTTGAAAACACAAATAGCCACAGTCACAAAAAAATAGGAAGCACATGATCTCGCATGATTGAAAATAGTTTAACATATGGCACTACACAACAGCTGGACATAGTGGTGAAATCTTTTCTTAGTCTACATAAATAACTGATCAGCTATTTTTTAAAGGCTTATATTTTTTTTTTTTACCAGCATTCATCAAAATCAAGTTAATCTCTTAAATTATACATAAAACTGTATTAAATATGATCATGAAATCACTGATAGGGTATACAAATTTAAAACATTAGTCAGTGTCAATAAGCCTTTGAAGTGTGTTGGCTTTTATATAAAATTTATCATTTAGAAATCTAATGAAAGTATGATGGAAGTGGCTTCATTTAGTAAAGTATAAATCTACTATCATCCACCAACTTTATGAGAGGGTACTAGAGTTATGTAATTGCTAAATATCATCAACACAGCAATGGGCACAAAAAGTCCCCAATATGTGTAAAGTTTGTCACCACTTCCTCCCTTCTGAATTCAAGTTTAGCTGACAGGTGCAAAATAGTTTAAAGTGCATGATCACAGTTCCTCTATTTGCATCAAAGCTATTTTTCACAGCTATATAAAGAAAATGTCACTTTGCAAACATTGTTTCATTAGTGCAGAGAGGCTGGGTGAAGCACAGTGCATTCAGAAGCATGGGTTAGGTTCCTGATGATGGTTCTCACATTAATCACTCAGTAACATGGAAACTTTCCAAATATGTGTTAAAAAAAACACCATGAACTGAACTTCATACACCACTGACTGTGAACCCTCTGGCATATAATTGTCCACAGTAATGTGAAATAATTCAAGTAATGTCTATAAAGAGACTTGCAGATT
>JAPZDZ010000009.1:8183116-8201008 GCA_029783805.1 Acanthurus tennentii | reverse complement strand
CACACACACACACACACACCTCCTGGCGTGAAGCCAAGCACTGCAGCCACTGAGGAGTTCAAATATTCCCTTTTTATTTGTTTAATAATACCATAACCTTCATTTTGTTGTCTATAAGGTCTTTAAGATTTTGATTGTAAACCGTGTGCTTGATTATGATTAAGATATTTAAAAAAACATGCAGTAACATGTTTTTTTTTGTTGTTGTTTTTTTTGGAACTCTCCTCATTGATTATTTATGACCCTCTCCACCAGCACTGCACAGCATGTGCTGCGGGCTCAAGCTGTCACCAAAGAACAGGGCATTGAAAATCAGTGCCTACCTTACATAGTACATGATGTACTGTAGTTTAGTATGCTACAGAGAGAAAATCCCCATCTGGTGCATCAACTTGAGTTCCACTCTTTGTAGAACTGTCTTCATTTCTAGATTTCCTGTCTTCACCCTCTGCTTTTAAATTCACTCTTTGCGTCACTGATGTTAAACCGCAGGCAAAGACTCATCCACCAGTATCTACCCAGCTCAACAGAGGCCAGGCTGTTGGCTGTAGCACGGAAAGTCACATATCAGAACCGTCAAATGCTTTGCCTATGAAGATTTTCAGTCATCCAGGTGATCAAAGGAGGGTTGAATCTTGACTTGGTTATAGATAGAAATGTTTTGCCTCACATTTCAGGGCTCTCTTTAGCTCAACCTACTGGTGAGGAGGTTGAGGGGTTTATTACCCCTCGACCCCTGTCACATACTGTATATTACAGTATCATTTTAGAATTGATTTTACTACTTCAAGGTCATTGAAACATAAAAAAAAACTATTACTTTAATTTTTTATCTGGATAGAGCATGCCTTTAAATGACCTCGTTACTGGTGGAACAAACTAGTTATTCAGATTCAGCTGAAACACATATAGTGTTATTTACAAGCATGGGGTATTTTGGGTCATGCAAATGTCAGTACATTTTAAGGTTTTTTTATGAGTATGCCACCAGCCCCTGAGGGCCTACTCCCTGTAACCAGGCCCACAAAGCCGCAGCCTACTTAATTGTTTAGAAGTGTGAACTTATATAAAGAATTGTGAACTTATGTGACACTGCCTCTCAGTAAGCCCTTGGACAGCGTGTTCAGACCTAAAAATAACCTTTTGAGTTAAAAAGTTGCTGAAAAGTTAACAGTTAGTTTTGTTCCATTATGCCATTGTAAATGCTACAGCATGTCAGCATTTCCTCACATTTTCAAAGTGTAACTCAACCCCCACAAGTTTACATAAGTAGTCATGTATCGGGTGGTGATACCTTATGACACAGACTTAGTCTAAAAAGCAGACCTATCTAAAAAAAAATCTTATATTTTCATCTATGTTAGTGGTGTTCATCCTCCTTCTGTAATTCACATTCAGACATTTTTAAAAGCAAAGATCTTGCTTTGTAGTAGCAATTTACACTGTTTTTGTCTTTCTAAAGTAAAATATAATCCATCAACAAACAATTTTCTTTTTTCTGCCCTTTTATTGAAGGACAGTAGCCTAAAGTAAGTCTGCCCTCTGGGACTGGAACATACATATTGAAGCTCAACATTGTTACATTGTCTCAGATAGACGCACTCAATGGCAACAGCTATATATATGTCAACGCCATAGTTAACCAGCTGAGCGCTTAAACTCTGCCTGCGGAAGGATATACCCGCCAGCAATACTTTGTAAAACAATGAACAGTCTCAAAGTCACAGCTCTACTCAATGCCCTGTCTGTCTTCTGATCAGTAGCAAATCCATCAGAGCGAGTAGATACAGTTCTTGGTGTTTAGCAAAGACATAGAGAGAAAAAAAGAAACACCTGTGCAAAAAGCATTGTTTATGTACTGCTGTCAAGGAAACAGAGATCAGCAAGCGGGCACAGTCATTTCCTCTCACCATCACCCCACCCCACCGCAACAGCAGAAGTTCCTGAAAACTTCAGGCCATATTCCCTTTCAAACTTCAGTGTCAGAGGCGTGATTCAGAGAAAAAGAAGCCCCTCCCCCAAAAAAATCTTCTCATGTCAGCATGTCACTTCAGCAGCAAGAGCAGATGAAGAGTCAAAGGAGAGAAAGAGAGAGACAGAGAGAGTGAGTGAAAGGTGAGGTCATCTAATGGGGTGACAGGCTCCAGCATTTTATGTGTATTTCATTTGCTGGTATCGGCATTTACTTCTGCTCACTTTTTCCACACCCAGAAACTTGACTGATGGATACCCACTTTTTTTCTTTTACATTTAAGTTATAGAAACAACTGGGAGAACTTTGGAAGAAGAAGAGAAGATAACTGCTCCACCTAAATGTAAAGACTCTCCAGGTTTTTGTTTTGATTGTTTTAGTTTTCTCATACAGATCTGGACAGTTTTTCTCTCTTCATCATGGCAGCCAGGTGGAACCTCCTGATACTGGGTGAGTCACATCTGTCATCCATTTGCACAGTAGCTCAGAAGGAAAATCATCTGTTGAGAAGTTTTCTCTGCGTCAAGGAAAAATAACTAACCTGGCAAAATATCTAAGCATATATTTAGATATTTTAATATATATATATTTTAAACATACTCTAGACTGCAGATAATTATTTTTGAGTGATGACTGTCTAATAATGTTCATCAAATTGTTGTACAGATACATTTTTAAGTATATTGACATAATGAAACAAAAATGTAATTGACTTAAAACTATAACAAACAAAATTAAAACAACTGCATTATGCTATACATGGAAATACATACATATACTAGTTTTATTGCTGAAACAAAATTCTATATGGATAACATCTGCCAGAAATCTTATCTTTAGTTTGTGGTAGTTGGCAGAACTATACTAGTGTATAAAAATTAAATAGTTCTCATTGAAGGTTTATTCTACATCCATCAGAATCTAAAGCATAGAATGAGCTTGAATAAATAAGGAGAAAAGAAGGGTGAGTGATGCTGAAGACAGCCGTTTTTTTTCACACAATCCTCTATCTAGGCCCCACAGCACAGAGGACCTCTGTTCTTCTGCTTTTAAAGTGATATTTATATACTATGAGCTCATCACATAGCACCCACATTACCGGTCGCCTGATTGTGACCAGAGTAATGTGGGTGCCCTCAGAGGAAAAAGTTCTGTTGCCATGAGAAACAACCCTGTGTAAATATATGTGTTGCAACTAAATCAGAAACCACAGGAAAGTTTCACAATGTAATAGACAGAGAGATACGTTATTAATCTTTCACAGGACATTACAGCAACAACCTCATTTAGTCATCACACAATAAAAACTGATAGTAAATAAAAATGATAAAATTAAGCTATAATATAAAGGTTTTAAAAAGCTAAACATAACCCCTGAGAACAAAAACATTAAAACATTAAAACATAAATAAATAAGTGATCTGAGTCTTCAGTCTATAGCACATTGTGACCTGTAGTCAGACTGTATTACATTACTTAAATTATTTCTCAGTCCTGTTTATTATTTATCAATATATTGAACACCTACTTTACCAGACATAAGATTGAGAACAATTGCTTTTTTATAATGATAAGCGCCTAAAGACAAAAACAAAACACTAAACAAAACCATAGCAAATAGTTGTCCCTATTAGTCAAAAACATGCTGAACTTACTCAAGCTTTATCTCTTGTATCTGGGCAGCAGTTTTTAATGGCGACTGTTCTCTTTCACAGGTTCAAAGACAAACAGCAAAACTGTCGACTGAGCAGTTGCTTTCTAGTACAAAAGTTCATTCACCTGCAGTTCGGTAGTGTTGCATTAAATTCTCAGGAAAAAATGTCTTAAAACATCAACAAACAAGACAAGATAACTACCTGCATGGCTAAATAACACAACTGCTACAACTGAGCCTTAAATCGCAATTAATTAGCTGTTTCTTTCGTGGACTTTACTGAATTCACCATATTGTCAGACTATGGAAAAAATAATGTAATTGGACACTTTCATCCTTTTTCCTTATACACTCACCATACCTCTCAGCCATCTGGTGTCGTTTAGCTAACCACAGAGGACTCACTCTGAACTCTCACAGACAGAGGATGTTTTGCTTTTTTGCACTTGTACCATGCCAGCTGACGTTTCCTCACACATAGGAAGCAGAGTTCTCCAGACAACCATGTGTTCATTTTGAATTATGGTGCAGATTCTGTTAGAACAATCTGAGGAAATGAGGGCAGAGAATGAGGGTATATTTACCTTTTCTGCAAAGGCTTTTTCAAAACTCACAACATTTCTGGTGTTATTCTTGTGGTCCAACTGTTTCTTTAATAATCTCTTGGTTACACTGAAATATCTTAAACTGATATTAAAAGGAGTTAGTGTGGATCAAACAGGCCTAGAGAAGGAGCCTGTACTTCAGCAACAGGTTTCTCTTAAACTCAGAATCCCAGAAGGATGCTCTAAAAATATGAAAATGGCAGGACATCTCAAGTTTTTCAGACAAGTTGGATAAAATACTCATGTTACATTCTTTCATTTGATACACATCTCAAATAGAAAAACTTTATGCATTAATAACTTAGTGAAATATGAGTATATGGTCCTCGATATCTTGAAAAAATGAGATGTACCACCTGTTTTATATTTTTAATGTAGATTTTGCATAGGTGGGAGTGTAACAGAAGTTTTATTAATGTATACTGTAGAAGAAAACTGTGGACTGACAGTCACCTGCTTGCTTTTCAGCTCTGTGGCTTTCCCTCATTGGGGTCCTGTCAAGAACATCCTGCCCTAATGGATTTAATCTTGTGAACCAAACATGCATTGGTATGATCAACAGCCTTAAAACATATAATCCACTGTGAACAAACAGGCATGTTTTGGCATTATATGGGGCTCTCATGAAAATCAGATAGTACTGCATTTTAAATACATGACATTCTTATCTTGTTTTTGGCATGAAGAGTCTTTTGTAATATTAAAATTAAGAGTTGGGAACTTACACTCCATAAATAGTTTTAGATGCATCTCAAATATGTTGTAATTTAAGCTCCTGTTTATGTGATATCCATCTTTTTTTATTAAGATGTGGACGAATGTGCTGTTGATGAAGACTATCCTGACCTTGTTGGACCATGTGGAGAGAATGCTGACTGTATCAACACAAATGGCAGCTTCTTCTGCCGTTGTGTTGATGGTTTCAGATCATCAACAAGTGCCGAGACTTTTTCAGCTGAAACATCTGCGACTTGTAAAGGTAACCTATGTCACATACAGAATCAGTAACAGTAGAAACAATTTGAATCTACAAGTTTTGCATTCCTTTTGTTGTTTTGTTTCCTTTGTTTTCTTTTAGATATCAACGAGTGTCATGAGAACCCAGGCTTTTGTGGACCTAATGCTTCATGTTTCAACTCAATTCCACATTACTCCTGCGTTTGTGACGCAGGTTTCATTTCTAGTAATAGAGCAGAACGTTTTCACCATGATGACGGTGTCACATGTAGAGGTAAGATGCTTATGAGGATCATCACTACAGGGAAACACTATGTTAGGTTATATATAGATTAGATGTAACTGTTTCTCTACATGTATGTGCTGCAGTGAGGTAATGCTAGTGTAATCTCTATTTATTTATTGTTTATCTGTATGTATGATGAGAAAACATTGATGATTGTCTAATTGTTTTCTCACTTGAAAACACATCTTTAGCCACTAATCTCAAATGTCCTCTACCTGCTCATGTAGACATCAATGAATGTGAAGAGGAAAAAGTTTGCGGTCAGAATGCAAAATGCATCAACACACCAGGCAGTTATCATTGTGTCTGTAATGCTGGCTTTGGACTGAAATCTGGCAAATCTGACTTCTCTGGCAATCAGGAGCAATGTGAAGGTGATGGCTGTAACACCATACTGGAAAGTACTTGGTTTAAATAACAGATTTTTCCTCCGCCTGTAAAAACTTCAGGAGAAGACTGTAAAACAATTTGGTTAAAATGGGCAACAGATATTAAGAGTCAGAAATGTTACCTTAAATGGTTGGTTCAGCGACTGACTTTCTTGTGTTCTGGTTCTGTCCAGTCTGTTTTATGTTTTTTATATAAACCTATCAAGCAATATTTTGAATGAAAACATTCTGGTGAACGAGAATATTTATTGCTCTGTTAGCACTGACTGAAGCACACAATGTAACCATTCTCCTTTCCCTGGTTTGTTCCCATTATAGACATATGCATGATTGATAAGACAATCTGTGGAAATGGAACCTGTCACCGTGGAGCCAGTGGCCATTACTGTGCATGCCACACAGGGTTCACTAACTATGGCAACAATGGGTCTCACTGCACTGGTAAGAATACAGCAACTCTCAACTTTTTCCCACTTTTGTGTTTATTCTGTAAACATATAAACAGAACAGTTTTATGAGTCGAGGTGTCCTTATCATATGAGTGCTATGGTTATAAGCAAGCATATTTAATGAAACAGAACTTCCTGTCTCCTCAGCGTTGAACTGTGATGTTTTCAGAGATGTGAACAGTCACACAGAGGTAAAGATACACCGGAAACACAGTTATCACAGTTCAGCATATATCTAAAATGTCTATTGCCTCACACTTATGTTTCATTCTCTTCAAATCTCTCTGCTAGAAAATTCCTCTTGCACATGATCTTGTGAGGAAGTTGGAGGAAAGCTGTTTGGAGCTCACAGAAAGTGAGAATCCAAAAGGACTGGATGGAGAGGACATTCTAAAGGTATTTTTGCACATAAATCGCTTGAAATGCAATTTGATAATGCAAAAAAACCTTCCTCACAACCAGCATAGACACAGGAAGTCCCCCCCTCCCCCAAACTTTCAGTGAACGTGTTGAGATGTCTGTGCACATGTTTTTAGATTGTTTATGGTGACCCGAGTAGGTCTGCAGTCTGAAAGTCTGCCTCAGTCTGACTCTGTCTCCTGTTTGCCTACACATTCTTAATTTGGTCTTCTACCCCTCCCCTCCTGTGGCTGTAGAGACTGCTCTCTGCAATTGACGAGTTCTTGTCCAGTGGAACCCTCAAGGACAAAAAAGAGGTCTCCCTCTTTCTAGACATTGTGGAAAACACTTTAAGGCTTGTAGGACCGTTCATTACGACGCCGCGGACAAAGAGATCCTCTTCTCACACAGGTTAATTATATAAATTGACACAAGCAGCTAAGTTTGACTTTGCTGTCTTTGCTTTGGTACTCATTCACTGAGATATACAAAATCTTAGTAAATGTAACATAATGACAACTTCTTCCTTTAAGTTTTAATTTTGCTTATGTTTTTCTACATTGTTTACAGACAAGCAATGTATGTTGATATATGTTAATTTTACAGAGCTGGAGCTGCTGATACACAAAGGGGTTGACTTACCCCAAGGAGCTGTGACTTTGTCATCTAACCAATCCCAGCTGGACATCCAGTTAGAGACAGCTGCTGGAGATCTCTCCTCTTATCCTGGTAATGATCATGCCTACAATTAACCCATCTGTAACCACTTTCATTCAGACATAAATGACCCATTAATGTAATAAATGTTCACTTAATTCAGTTCCTTTCTTCTTTGATTGTGAAAGGCTTTACAACAGTGTCCATGCTGAGCTATGCAAACCTAGAAGACTCAGCAGATGGCTTCTTTAGTGGGATGAAACCTCAAAGGAACCAGACCTTTAAGATCAACTCCAAAGTCGTTACAGTGACTGTCAGTAACCAAAACACAAGCCACCTCGAAGAGCCAGTCAACTTAACTTTCTACCACCTGAAACAGGTATCATATTGTTGGCTGTTAAGGTAAACAATCTATCTCTGCAGGAAAATATTACTTTTATAATGAATATTGTCTTTGTTTCACAGTCAAATGAATCTATTCCCACCTGTGTGTTCTGGAACTCCTCTGAGGATGGAGGGACATGGTCTCCCAATGGCTGCAGTGTGATAGAGTCCAACTCTAAATTCACTGTGTGTTCCTGCAACCATCTGAGCAGCTTTGCTGTGCTCATGGCGCTCTATGAGATGGAGGTAAAAACTCTACATGATGAAACATAGCAAGTCAGGACACTGATTCTTCAGAGCTTTCAGCTGAGTATATTTCATCCTGATGCAACCTTTTTATTCTCTCTCTTTTCCAATAGGACAGGTTTGAATTGCAGCTGATCACCTGGGTCGGTCTATCCCTTTCCCTTTTTTGCCTATTCATCTGCATACTGACATTTTCATGTATCCACTCCATAAAAAGCCCAAGAACCACCATCCACCTGCACCTATGCATCAGCCTCTTCATAGCAATCCTTGTCTTCCTTGCAGGCATCTCTCGCACAGAGAACCAGGTAAATACTTTTGTAACAGCTTGCACAGTCATAATGCTTGCAGAGTCCATATGAGTGCAGTAATATTTCTGACACCGTTGAATGCAGCAGAGGAATAGATATACAGCAGCTACTGAATGATTTATGTGTGGTGAAAATTTATAAACAACAATTCAGCAAGTAGTTCCAGCATCCTTTGTCCTTTTTTTTTTACTGCTGTTATCCTGATCCTTATCTCTCTGCATACTGCATAAGGTTGGCTGTGCATGGATAGCAGGCCTACTGCATTTCTTCTTCCTGGCAGCATTTTGCTGGATGTGTCTGGAGGGCATACAACTCTTCAGGATGGTAGTCCTGGTCTTCAACACCAACTTCAGAACCCTTTACATGATGGCAGGGGGCTACGGAGTACCACTTGTAATTGTTGGTATCTCTGCTCTGATAAATGCCGAAGGATATGGCACTAAGAGATAGTAAGTTCATTCTTTTGATGCTGATCTTGTTTTATTTCCAATTTATACCTGAATACAAGGTTATGATGGCATATAGTCTGCTTAATAAAAACTCAATATGCATTGCAGTTGTTGGTTAAATCTGGAATTCATTTGGAGTTTTTTTGGACCCGCCTGTGTCATCATCATCGTGAGTGAGAAAATAACTACTAAGATATCTGTGAATGTTCTCATTCATCCAGGTCATAGTTATTCTGGGCAAATAAATCGAACATATATTAACACATATATGTGTTAGAACAGAACTCATATTACTGAGTCCAGTTGCCTTCAATTTATTTGCCCAGAATAACTACTGAGATGAAAAATAATCCTGAAACTGGCTTCAGTGCTTATTTTTAAACTTTGCCTCTTTTGCCTCTCAGGTAAACATTTTCTTTTTCCTCATCACTGTATGGAAGCTGGCACAGAAGTTCTCCAGTTTAAACCCTGACCTGGACAATCTGCAAAAAATAAAGTGAGTAAGCACTAAGCCATCAGCCACCTGCAACTATCGGGCTCATAAGCACATATGCTGTAAATGTGTGTATGGACAAGATGAGCATGTAAATAAGTGAGCATATCTTTGCAATGTGGAACTACATGTTTGCTTTATAGTATTTTCTTCCATACAAGACCCAAAATGTGAGTTCTTTCCTGTTATAGTGTCTTGGATGTGACCTATGTGTATCTTTGTTGCCCCCTACAGGGCTTTCACCATTACTGCAGTGGCTCAGCTCTGCGTGTTGGGCACCATGTGGATCTTTGGTTGTTTTCAGTTTGACAAGGGCACAATAATCATGTCTTATCTATTCGCCATCTGTGGCAGCCTTCAAGGGGTTATGCTCTTTGTCATGCACTGTTTGTTTTCCAAACAGGTTGGTCACTGTCTTCTCAAAAAATAAATAACAAATTCTGGTGTTATTGTAGTGTAAGAATTTAACCCTCTGCTTTGAATTTAGGTGAGGGAAGAATATGGAAACATCCTGTCCAGATGCTGTGCACCGAGAAAGAAGAGCTACTCAGAGTTCAGTTACTCCCACTCCAGCAAAGCTCATGTAAGCAATCAACTGTATTTCACTGTAGTAGTTCTAATTCAGGTGGAATGTAAGGGATTTGGAATAAATAAAGAAAACAAAGGATAATATTTGATCTTTGGTGAGATTGCTTAAAAGACTTCATGGGGTTAAGTCACTGGGAGTTTAATTCTTGAATCCTTTCATAAAACAAACACATAAGCCTGTAAAGGAGGTGTAAGGTGAATCGTGTTGTGTCTTTGTGACAGAGCAAAGCATGTCCTGATAATGACAGAGTAGCCAACTAAAAGTGTTTGTCATGACTGATTGGTTTGTCTCTACCATATGTGCTCCACAGACATCCAAGAGCACCCAGGACACTGGAGAGTCTAACATCTGAGGAGCTAAGTCTGATTTATTTCTTGCCAACTCAGACATAAGACCATCTACTGCTCTGCCACTCACATCTGTTTGCTTTGATGCGAAATGATGTAAATAGCAGCCTCCTGTTTTTTTATCTTTACCTTTTTGTTGTTGAGTTGGTCTTTATAAGCTTTTTAATTAAAGTTTCTGTTGCTAAATGTTGATTAAAAAAACTGAGGATTTTGAAAGTAAGAAATGACATCCAACAGTAGTATCAAGATACAGACTTTCCCTCCAAAACTGAATGTTTTTATATCCAAGCTGTTAAGATAACACGACAAAAGCCTATCATGGCTTCTACTCTCATCTCAGCAATCCTTATTGGTGTTAGTACACCCTATAAATATTGCATAGGTAAATAGAGTATTAATTACATGGCTAATAATTGGTATCAGTCATATATGAAAATATGTGAGAAAAAATTACCAACTTTGGGCCAAAATATTAAAATAATATATGACATTATAAATATGTGTGTAACAAGTACATCTAACATGGCTTGTTGTGTCCTACAGGTACTTAGTTCAATGAGCAAAGATAGAAATATGTTCATAAGGCAGATGTTGTAAAACTTTTTCACTAGATTTAAATTAATGCTATCTAAATATGAGAAAAAAATGGGGCAATTATGAGAAAGAAATGTATTTAAAATATATGTTTGTGTATAGATTGCTGTGCAATTTGTATGTAATACTGTAAGTGACTGCATTCCTGCTCCAGCTAGTGAACTGTAACATTTTAAATGTATTATCTCTTAATATTTGAAAGAAGTTTTTTTTTATTACTATTTACCAAGCTTATATAATGAATGTTTCAAAACTTGAATGTTTAAAGTATATGTCTCCTAAAATAAAAAACAAATATTCTGATGTACCTCCTGCTTATTTTCTACCATTGGCCTTTTTGGTATTTGTTCAAAACTTAGAACAAATTAGTGTTGAACAACTGAGGGACAAAAACATTTTTAAAGTTATTTCTGGGCTCTGATAAGCAGAAATAACAAGATACCCAAGAACCAAAAGTAAAGTAAGAAATTCAGTTAAAGAGCTAAATCATTATTCTTAAACCAATACAATTTCTTCCTTTTCACTTTCATGATTGAAACTCTGTTTTGAAACATTTTGCTATCTGCTGGAACCCTTATCTGGAAGATAGAAACACTTATACATACAGAGGAAATAGATCAATCTCCTCTTACATCCTGTTTATATGAGATACTGATGCAATGCCTCAAAGACAAAATTGGTTCTTGAATTTTAAGGAGCTAACAAGCTTTAAGTAGGGTAGGATAATTTTTCACTGTATAAGAATAATTGCTGCATAGTATTACCTCACTCTCTATGCTACTCATTTCTTGATGGATTATTTGTTTCAACTATTTTAAAGATTAATTATTTTAAAACATCTGTTAGATTGATGTTTAGTTTGAGATCAGAATACCTCATATTTTCCTCATAGAATCCCACAAGTATAGAAACCCTTAAGGCATCTGATTATAACGCTCCTCTATTGTTTGCTCTCTGTGTTTATATTTATGTGACTAACGGTGCATGGCACACATCATACAAGCAGTTATATAAAAGAGCTCAAATTCCTTTTGTTTTGATGGAATTAAAATTCTATTTGAAAATTTCAGAATGTAAATGTGGAAATTTTCATGACAAATGAGTTCTTCCACTGTTTAACTATTCAGCTAGCAATGGATTGGATCAATACTGCAAAAAGAAAGTAATGGCCAAGATCCCCTTTGGTTCAAAGAATCATCAGGGGAGATGAATAGATGGAAGAAACGCATCAAGAAGGGGAAGGAGGATGGAAACTGCAGGTCCAGCATGTGTAGATAAAATAGCTGCAAAATCTCTGGAGAGACAGCCTGACCACTGGGAAAGAGAGAGAGTAGAACAAGTGCAAAGCATTGTGATCCACAGTGATAAGTGAATGTTACAAAACAGGCAGCTCTGCAGACGAGAGACATATTTGTCCTTTCTAATTTATCCTGAACCATACAAAACAATCTTGTTTATCCAAGTTCATCTTAAGGTATGTTTAATTTATTATTCATTAACATTTCATGGTAATTTATTTCATATATTGTATACTTAGATTTTTCCGTGATAGCAAATTAGTCCATGCGAAGCTGGAATTTATGCAAAACATAAGAATTAATATGCTTTTGCATGACTGAAGAGCTGAATGCCTAAAATAAAGCTATAATTTCACATCTAACTACCTTTCAATTTAAATAAGAGATATGAGGAGGTGGAGAAAGATTCTCACATCATAAATGATTTAAATAATGTATTTGAATCATTTGCATTTGAGTAACATGGGAAAGCGCTGACACAAGATTAGCTGGGCGTTCCTTTTTCATGCCCGCTGTGGAATGTTTTGTTTTAAGAACACAATATTCAATGAAATAAGGATTAAACAAGAGATTCAGAGACATGGCTTTGGTGTTTGAGAAAAGATTTGGTATCCAGAATGTGTCCACGGTGTACCATATCAAGGTTGACAAGACAACAATATAACCCCTGAGTTTCTTTTAATCATGCACTTCCTCTGTAATTTCCTCATACTCTCAGGGGAAATTGTTGAACTCTGTGTAGGTACACAGATCATTGATGAAGTGACAGGGTGTAACAGAAAGACATGCAAAAACAAAAACATGTGAAAAAATGGTAAAGGGACTGCTTGATCAGTTGTAAGTTACGTGTATTGACTTGGGAGAAGCAGTGGAGTTTATGTATTTTCTCTGAAGCTCCAACTTTTCTACAGTTTATGTGGAGATTGCTAACAAAGCGACAGGAAGATTTTCAAAGGATTCTATTGATCATGCTTTTTTATTAAGAGTTGAAGGAACCATAACAGATTTGACTGTAATTTGAACATTCTGCCTGCCTTCATTGTAAACATGTCAACTCCTGGAACTCTTTGCTATTGGAGTGTTTTTTTAAGACTTCTATCCACATTTTTTAAGTCTGTGCACATTATTGCTGGCATCAAAATCATTCTAGAGAGCTTGAACCCATTAACCTCTTAAAAATATGAATCAGAGAGATGTTTGATATAGATGTTTCACAATAGTGTGAAACTTGCTTATGCAAATTGGCGGATTCTGCAAGTTAAAATTTAATGTGATCAAATCTCAGGTATAGCACATTACAGAAAAAGCTGTCAGTAGAGCAATACTGTGTTATTATCTATCCCACATCTCTTTCGGCAGCACAGACACACAAACTGAGTCACACATCATAACAATTCAGCCACAACCAAAATGCCAGCAACTACAATGGAGTAATAAGTTAGGGAAACAGGCAAGTGGAAAGTTGTGGAGCTGGAAAGATGAGCTTCCAGAAAGTGTTAAAGATGAATAAAGAAAGACTTTTTAGTGGGAGATTAAAAGATTGTAAAAAAATGTGTTGAAAAGATGAATATCTTGTGAAAGAGGCTCGTCTGGTATGGCCTGTTGTGCAAGCCAAATAAAAGCAGCAGAAATGAAAAGTTGTCTAAAGCTGTCTAAATTTCCACACCACAATGGAAATAAAGTTCATTATAAGTTTTGTAAAACTCTCCTCAGGGCATACACTTTAGTATGGCCAACATATAACTATTTTTTTCTTGATTTTAACCTAGCATGGAACCTTTATTATCATTATCTCACTACAAATAAATCCTCCTGCTGTGACTGTTTTTTTATTGTAATGAAGACAGTCACAGTCCTTACAATATTCTTCAAATAAAACACACTCTAGCAAACCCATTGTTAGACAAATATCTGCTACATGTATTGTCCATGAACAGTCATGTTTTTGAAAGTTTATATTCCTAAGAAGGTATTTGTTGGTGTATTCCAAGCAAGTTTTGGCATGTGCTTATGGTACTACCCCTTGACCCAGTGAAGCATCATCATAATCGAGTATCATAGCAATAATTAGTACACAATTTTGCATTTAGGATTTCTCTATTGAGCATGCAGC
Organism: Acanthurus tennentii; assembly: GCA_029783805.1. NCBI lineage: Eukaryota > Metazoa > Chordata > Actinopteri > Acanthuriformes > Acanthuridae > Acanthurus > Acanthurus tennentii. The sequence goes on along the minus strand of JAPZDZ010000009.1, from coordinate 8,186,816 downwards.
AGAACAGGATGGCATAAAAGCATTAGCTAGAATTATCAGGTGGGAAATCACCATCCATCTTTAGACTGATGGAAGTATATTAACTTTGCCTCTAACTCTTTGCAGATGACACTGAAGTTGAGGACACCATCTATAGTCATGAATTCCATTCCTACATCCTCTCCTCTTTCCATCTTCCCACTGAAGATCAACTCCTCTGAACAGCCTAGTCCCTTGATGAACAGCACCTGGCCACCCATCAAATCTTCAGGTTTAGGGATGTCCTGCTTTACTATGACATTTGGTGCTATCTCCAACCTCACAGCTCTGGGCATCTTGGCCCGTGTCCGATCCCATCGCCAGTCCAAAGCACCATTTCTTCTTCTAACAGTGGCTTTGCTTTTGACTGACCTGGGAGGTCATGTGATCCCAGGTGCCTTTGCTTTGTATCTTCACATGGATCGGAGGTATAAATTACAAGCCGGGAAGTCTACTAATGTATTCTGTCAGATTTTTGGGGCTAGTATGGTGTTTTTTGGTTTGTGCCCTTTGCTGTTGGGTTGTGCCATGGCAGTGGAGCGCTGTGTGGCCATCACACAGCCATTTTATCATGCTGCTATGATCACATTGGCTCATGTGCGCCGAGTTTTGTTTTTTTTGTCCACTTTTGCACTTGTGCTGGCAGTTCTACCTTTTTTTGCTCTGGGGACTTACACTACCCAGTCCCCTGGGACATGGTGTTTCTTGCCTATTCATGGTCCACGGTCTACAGCTGATACCAATCTAATTCTGGCCTTCTCATGTCTGGGCCTCACTGCACTTACTCTTTCCCTATTCTGCAACATCCTTAGTGGTCTGACATTGCTGCAGGCTAGAAAAAAGTCCCTCAATGTTATTACAAAATCAGCACCTTGCCGTACCCGTCATGCTTCATCTGCATCATCTTCCTCCTTGTTTTTTTCGTTGGATGTTGAGATGATGGCACAACTGGCAGTAATCACTGTGGTTTCCTGTGTATGCTGGAGCCCCTTTCTTGTGAGTAACCTTTTTGAATTTAATAATATGTTTCCTCTTTTAGCTTTAGTGTTCAGCGATTTCAGGCATGTTGTAGATGATAATATAAAAGTTACATGTCATGAGTGATTGTTTATTTCCTATTACAGATCAACATTCTTGTGATTCAGTTCAACCAAAGCCATGGAACCTCAGCAGATAAATTCATCCTCCTAGGTTTACGCTTGGCGTCCTGGAATCAGGTCTTGGATCCATGGGTTTACATCTTACTGAGGAGGACAGTGCTTGTCAAAGTTTGCTCTGCTTTCAATGCACAGAAACGCACAGTAACAGCAAACAGCTCCTGTGTAGAAACACGAAGGCGGACTCCCAGTCTGCAATGACCCTGTTGCTCTTGAACTTTCAATTTAATGGACTGATATGAAATATATTTCTGTCATGATTTTTGCAAAAATGTTACAATGCAAACAATTATTGTTGTTATTTATTTATTTTCCACAGGACTTGATAAAGTTTAAATTCAGCCAAACAAGAGTCTACATGGCAGCAGTTGGCATGTGTGATGAAACATATTTTCACAACACTCACAGCGTTTAGTTAATAGTCTGTGTCGGTGCTACTGTCAAAAGCGGCCACCCGCAAATCTGATGGTTGGGCGCCTGGTGTTATTGTTGTCCAATTAAAATTGAGAAAAGCTTGACGGGCGTCGAGTTCGACGAATGGCCGAGCTGCTAGAGAAAGCTCACACCCGGGGTGGGCGGTGCTTCTACGGCAATGACTCTATTCAATATGGAGTACAGCAAGTAGCCTGATTCACCCTTTATTTCATTGCTCTCATTCAGATTTCGGTTAGTTATGATAAATTATGAACTGCGCCCGGTAGATACCATCCTACAAAACTCGCTGACGTACGTCTGAATTTTTTAAAACATAGTTTTCATGTAACGTTAAACTACTTTGAAGCCTGTCAACCGCGCTGCCCAACTGTACAACTGTTTTAACACTCAGTTACTATTGGCTTCCATAAAACCGTTAACTTTCATCTTCTCGCCGCTCGCATCATCCGGAGAAAGATTTGAATCCTCGATAGTTTCTAACAAGTTATTCGGAGTGACGGGGTAATCGGGTGAAAGGTCGCATCGCTTCAGTCCATTGACTAGCAAGTTAGGTAAGTTGTGTGGAATGTATATGCAACGTTAGCTGTAGATTCTGCACTCAGCAATGGATCTCTATGTGACCTTGGGTGAATTCTGTTTATGTGAGCTAAGTTAATCGATGTGTAAAAGGCAAACTTAAGTTTTAACTTTAGCCCTGCTCATGGCTCAAAAATGCTTGTTAAAATAACTGATATTGAAATAAAGTCTTGCAAGGGATGTACCTGTGTATACAAGTCTGTGCCACAGTTCTTAACTTTCAGTGAAACCAATGTAGGCTATCCTAAAAGCCCATCCTTCTCAATTCCTTCATGTCGAGAATGCACAATGCCGCCAGTGTCTCAGCCTCTTTGGGGTCCATGGGAATGTTACGTCTCTTTGGGGTATCCTGGTCATGGAGTCTGGCAGCAGGCCTTGGGATCTATCTGGGCACTAGAACCTGGAAATACCTTTACATTGCAGCACGCACGGCCAAGAGAGACCTCAAGTGAGCTAAATATGTCCCAAAATGTAGTTCTGATCATGCTTGTGTGTCCTCATCTCTACTTAACTTTTTTTTTCTTCTTTTTTTTTTTCTTCTCTGACCTTCACCAGTGGCCTGTATGTGCTGTTGAGAGTGAAGCTGGCTTTGTGGCGCTACATGCGCAATGGAAGTAACATTCCTGCCATATTCGCCCAGATAGTCAAACTCAACCCAAATAAACCAGCACTGATCTATGAGGCTACAGGGGAAACATGGACCTTCACACAGCTGGATGAGCTGTCAAATTCAGTGGCTCACTGGGTGAGAGATCAGGGATGGGTCTCTGGGGATGTGGTGGCCCTCTTCATGGAAAGCAGGCCGTTGCAGGTGGCCCTTTGGCTGGGCTTTGCTAAGGTTGGGGTGGAAGCTGCACTCATCAACTTCAACCTCCGCCATGACTCGCTTCTGCACTGTATCGGGGTGTCAGGATCACGAGCTATTGTGTTCGGAGCTGAGCTTGCTGATGGTAAGGATGTACTGAAGAAGGTGAAAGGTGAAGAAAAAAGCATGGGGTACATTCTAAAATGCTTTGTATTATAGAGTTAATTTTACCTTGTATTCAGCAAGTTAAAAAGGCAGATAGTACAAGCAATAACAAAATATTCTCTGAAATACCCTTCAACCTCAGCAAAAACTTTTATGTTTGCCTTGAATTTTGCATCAGCATTTTGTGCTGTGAGGTCACACTTTAATATTCAACCTGTGTATGGAACATATGAACATGTCTCTTCCATGTTGTGTAGGTAGGACATGCTACTGTTAATACCATTACCTGTAAACCTCTTCTATGCGATCTCTTTTGGAAGTTAGTTGAAACCTGATTTTCTTTGTTTTATGTTACAAAACAAACACTTCACTTCTTTGTCTTTGTGGTGTTTGTGTGTGTGATGTGTTATTTATTTTTAACGAAATGTGTTCATTATTTGACCAGCTGTACATTGGTATTTTTTAGATTTCTCTTAATGTCGTCAGACACATCTGTCAAATTTATAAACATTATGGGCTCAGAAATTATATTGTAATTAAATTG
>JAPZDZ010000009.1:8159869-8174979 GCA_029783805.1 Acanthurus tennentii | reverse complement strand
CAAGGCTCCTCCCACGTCTCTAGAAAGGCAACCTCATCTTGACCTCAGAAATAAGTGTTAATACCTTAGCTTCCAAGGGCATATCCCATGTTGTGCTGTGCTGTGTTGAGCATGCACATTGCGTATTCTTGCATAAATATCACATCTCAGAATAAAACAAAATGGCTTTACATTTAAGAGACTGTATCCATGCAGATCAGAGAAAAATAAACAACTCCAGGATTATGAAAGAAATAGAGTATTTGAACTCAGGATGGTCTTTTGATTAGGGTTATGTTATAATCATGTTATGATCACATTGCAGTCATTTGAGAAGTCTGTTGAAATAACCTGTGACAGAGTAATGAAAAAGTTTACAGAGAAACAACATCCAAAATAACACTTGGGGTGAAGATACAAGTATTAATAGACAGAAGTAACCAATTTGGATTGAAGTTATGTGGATCAAGTTTAACCTTGGAAAGATTAGCTAAAATTTTAAGGTAATAGTGGGTATTTCAAAGCAAGGTGTTCACACCGTAGCATGGGCATCTTGGCTAATTTGTTAATGTCATGAGTATTTCACAGTAAGCTAACCTGGTCTGTATTGTAATCCAATATTTTGATGTGGGAGTTAGTTTACAAGAATCAAGGCTGCACCAAAAATAGGGCAAGAGTTCAGAGATAGGGATAGAAAGGAAACAAAATACACTGTGCAGGCCAATACTGCTGAAAGTCTTGCATGTAATACACTGTGCTGTAGCTCCTTAAATCTTATAAATGTTACGTTTAGAATCAAAGTCAGCTTTAATGCAAGCAGATTGGAACTATAAGAGTGTGTGCTGCAGCTATGGTTACAATTTCTAGTCAGTACATCAAGGCATCATCTGGTATGTTGCCATTACTTGAAATATTGTTATGCCAATTTTTAAAACAATAAAGTTGGGTATAATTATATTTGTATGTTTACACTCTCATAAAAACTAATATACATATGTTTTCACTACCATAAAAACTAATCTATGTATGTTTACTCAAAGGTATAATTATGTCAGCAACAGGTTCAATTTGGTCTTGAATGCATTATTTGTAATATATTGAGTGGAAATTTTTATTTTCACTCACTCACCCTGTGTTACCCCTGACCAGATGGGATGACTGATAAGTTTTTGTGTCAGAGTCAAAATATGATTTGTGTCTGTGCCGTTGCCAGGGCAGAAGTGCAAAGCCGCTGATTGTAACAGTAAACAGACTCCATACTCAATAACTGTTTGTCACAGCCATGTCAGACTACTAGTGGCTTTACATTAACTTGATTTTTGTAAAAAATATATTTATTTAAGGGTTATTTATTAAAAATCTTTTTTTGTGTTTGTTTTAAGTATTTCATCGTAACTATAATGTAAATTAAAGTTATGGTCGAAAGCTGTTCTGGTTAAACTACAGTTTACTAAACTGAAAAAAGCAGAAACAGTTGAGATGAACTTAATTGGGAAAAGATAGATGGATGTCTTTGTTGTGTTTAAAAACATCTGTGTGTGTATGCAGGCATCTCATTCAGAGGCAAACAGAAATAATGAGGATGTTGACAGCCATTTCACCACTGTGCACAGCCTAAAGAGCCCATAGGGAGGAGCAGGGAGTCCTCGTGAAATTGAACTTTTCTCTGACACATTTTTTGGTTGGGATATTATGCATGTTTTTTAGTCTTACTTTCAATTTCCAACATTATGTGTCTCCTAATGACTAGTAAAAAGCTTATATCTAAAGTTCATTCTTTATGTTAAAGTAATATCTTCATGCTTTACCTTCAGATTCATTAAGCTTGTACCCTGCATCCATATTTGAATTGACATTTAACTGGGGTTATTATTAAGCTGTAAAGATATACATTTATGCTGACCACTTTTAAAGAGAGAGAACAGAATGAGTTTTTACTGAGCTTACCTGATGATATGTGAATGCCTCCTGTATGGGATACACTCTGTGATTCATATGAATGCCTGATTCATGGCATACAGAGCATACCGGCTCCAGATCAGCTACACAGAGCCGAAACAGTCTCTGTCCATGAGCGACACATAATTTTTGTGGAAGTCCAAGGCTCTCTTTAAAGCAGAGAGGACACTCTTTACAACCATTTTGTATCCAGAACTGCTGCAAACACGAGCTACAAAAACTAAAATCACAAGAAATGCAGCAGAGAACCATTGGAGACAGGAAAATTTCCCCACACACAGCACAGCAGGACTCGTCCACACCCAGACATGAGATGTCAGCCTCCATTTGTGAAATTCAATGCAGCACTGATGCCTCTACCAGGGTTAGGGGCCTATATGTTCCCTCTGTATGTACAGCATGTACCATGTGTGTTTCATTACGTGTAGTTCTGAAAAAGGGGACAGAGAAGTAGGACGCGGCTCCTTTAGTTTCACCGTAAATAACATGCAAACTACAGGCAGGTTTTGCACTCAGTTCTAAACCATACTATTAAAAAACTGGAAATGACATACTTAAAAAAAATTAACACTTTCACTCTTGCCAAGCGTGATTTTGTGTAATTAGCTCTATGGCAGCACTGATCATCATTTCATCAGTAGCAGGACAGGTAATCTTGTACTGTTATGCCATTTACATGTAAAAAAAAAAGTTTGAAATCTCTTTCGTGTCTAAGTAAAGTTTGAAGTTATGTAACTGCAATTTTTGGAAGTTTTTATGTTCAAAACACCAAGTCTAAAATAGAGTTGTTTTTATTTTCATAAAATTATGCAATTTTTAATATATATAAAAGGTTGTATGGTCTATTTGAAGATTTAAGAAATATTTAATGGATAAAAGATTCCTGTATACTGCTTAATACACAAAAAAAATCGCAACCTCACATATTAACATACAAATACATGATGTCATCATCTTCATGCAGTTTATTGGTACCACAATTTCAGTTGATTTCTGTCCATTTTACAAGCTCATAATCACAATAGAAACCTATAGAAACTGAGTTTTTGGACATTTGTTGCTGTATATGCCTTTATATTGATATTAATAATAGATTTAGACAAAAAATCATCTAGACATTTTCAAAAGGCTTATACAGTTCATGCAAGCTGTAACAGGCCTGAAAAGGGTCAGTGATATTAGCACTCCGCCTTCTCCTCCTCCTTGCTTCGAACCAGTATTTCTCATGACAAGTTTTGATTAATATATGGATACAAAGAGAAGTATTTTTCTAATCATGTGGTCCACTTTATTGATTTTCATAGAGTGCTGACAAAAGTGTAATTTTTTTAAAGAATACACAAATAGACACTGTACAAAGAGAAATACACATTAGGTGGAGAAACACATAAGACAGGAAGAGGGTTTAAGGGCTGGAAATGTGAGTTAAGTTTCTGATTAGCTGTGCTAACAAATAAATGAAGGTGGAATAACAACATAAACCTTCCAACAATTTATGCCATGGTTCAGTCATTCATGGCCTCCAAAGTTAGAATCTCTGTTGAGCTGGGTCAATTCTCTACACATGAGATTTCTTTCCTAGCTAATAAGAGATTATGGCAACCCTGAACGCATGCTCTATTCGTATTGCTCAACAGGATACACCATGAAAATACTGTGGTTCACATGGACATTAAATGACACAAGTGTCCTTTTAACACTGAAATGCATGAGATTCACTTAATACACTGTGAATATTTCATTTGGCTGGAACAAATCTCTGCTGCTGACAGGGTGATGGAAAACTCAGGATATGGCCATATTATCACCATTACAATTAGATTTATGAGATTTTATGTACATTCTTCAAATCTTCACATAGAGTTGTTGATTTAATTTGTCTTAGTGTGACATGTATTATTAAATATGTTTTTCTGATACAAATGTGTTGTTCCTTCTTTTACATGTCATTTTCTTCATTATTAGCAAAGAAATATACAAGCATGGATAGTTGTTTTTTTGACTCAGTAAACCCTTTGCATCTCAGATAAGACAGCTTTCTCATAGTTAATTAATACTTTTCAGGTTCAATATCATCCCAATCTTTTACAGTACAACTATATAAATACAAATATATGTTATATATAATTATATATTCATATTTATATGTAATATTGTTCTTTGCCTTAACATATTCTTTTACTGTTCCAGGTGGCAGAGGTCACTATGGCACGATGACTTTACATCAGCTTCCTGTCTGGGTGATCAGAGGCACGTCCAGAACGTTGGTGTCGGACCTCCAGGTGTTTGCTTTGAACGCGGTCAAAATGCTGAAGCAACTCATTGTAATCTATTTGAGTGTAAGAGGCACGTTTGGAGACGACTTGCTGTTTAGAGTCCATATACTTAGATTCATCTACAGTCCTCATAAGCTCAGGATTTGGGACACATCGCAAGCGATGAGAGAGCAGTTGGAAGGCCTGGCTCTGTGGCAGCAGCATCAGAAGGCCATATAGTGCCTTTATTAGGTATGGGTTGTTCTCCACATCTAGCAGCTGCAGACGTAAGTAGGTGAAAATGGGGCTTTCAATGAGTTGTACCAGCTTGTCGACCTCCATCAGAAAGTCCACAGTCACTTCCAGATCTCCAAACTTCTGGATGAGATCATAGGCATGTTTGTAGTTCTGTGTGAGGAAACAGAGCGACACAGTGGCCACAGGGTTGTGGCACCAGGAACGATACAGGCAGCAAAACAAAGCACAGCTCTCCTGAGTGCGCAGGTCTTTCAGCTGGTTGCGCAACTGGAAGAGCTCAGCTGAGGTGAGCAAAATGGTATTGAGTGTCTGGACCATTGTGGAGGCAAATTTTAGGTCCTCCTCCTTCAACAGGATGTCAGCCATGGAATGGAAGATGTTCTCTGCATGAAGCAACAAACAGAGCTGCCTGATAATGAAAGCTCCTCTATTCTCCAGAAGCTTTCTCTCCAGACTGAAGCGTTTTAGCAGGTTTATCATGAACTTGTAAAAATAAGAGTTCATACTGGGAGTGGAGGGGGATGAGTCCACTACTTTAGAGCCTGTACTGGGCTGCTGTCCTGGCTTTGCATTCTCTGGGACCTTAAGCTCCAGTTTGTTGTCGGTGCTGTCACAGGAGCCGACTTGGTCTGTTTGGCCAGCAGGAGATGATGCTATTTCAGCTAACACTTCCAGATCTTTCAGTATCACTTCATCAGACTCATCAGACAGTGTTTTTAGCAACACTGGAAACAGGCTGTCTGTGTGGCGGAACATTTTGCGTGGAGTCTTGATGTACAGATGGTAAACCCATTTGAGCACAGCTATGCGGGTCATCATGCCGGTGGAGGAGTCATGGAGGTGCCTGTCCAACACCTGAACAATACCATCCAGGTCCAAGGTTACCTGAGGCCTGTCAGCACTTGCTGGAGTGAAGAAGCTGATATTACTGAAACCAACAGATTCTTGTGATGCATTCAGCATATCATTACTATCAGCCTCTGTCTTAGGCTGGCCATCTTCCTTGGACGGCGACCCTGTACTTCCACTTTTGTCCTCATCTTCATCCTCATCGTCCTCAGGAGTCACTAGCTTCATAAGACTGTGATTACAGGCACTGGCTGCTTCTTTGGTATTCTTCTTTCGGTCATCATAGGAAAGGCAAGGCAGCACTGCAGTAAGAATGCCTGAGGAGTAGGGAAGCATCACTCTGCCTGCAAGCTGGATAAACTCTCTCATCCAGGTCATAGCGGTTAGTTGGATCAGGTCATTTGTGAGCTTTGTTTCATCTGCTACCTGGCAGTGGATGACAAGGATGTTTGCCATCTCTGCAAATTTCACGCTTGAGGGTATTTTCTTAATCTCTTTCAGAAATTCTCCCAGCACCACCTCACATGTTCTACGGATCTCCTTACTGTTGTCTCCTAAGATCTGGAAGAGCCCATCCAAAATCTCAGGAAGGTAGTCTAACAGGTTGATATCTGGGACTGACTCCAGAACATGGATCCAAGAAATGATGAACTGTCGAGCATATTGATTATTTGAGTAGATTCTCTCTCTGAGTAGAGGGACAAAGGCCACCAAGTCAAACTTATTACTTTCTGTCACAATGTCTTTCAGCAATCTGTCCAGGAGTTCGGATCCGCTTTTCACATTTGGGTCTGGATCTGCTGCAAGTTTACTGAGACCATCAAAGAGCAGATTGAAGTGGGGCAGTACTGCTCCTCTGGCCACTTTGACTATATTATAGAGGGCCTCACATGCGTAGTAGCGCAAACGGCTGTCTGAGTCATTAAAGCACGTGAGTACAGGCTCAATAAGCTCCTTCAGATACACACCTGATTCCTTGCCGAGGGCAATGGAGCAAGCTGCCAGTCCAATAAGACCCCCCTTCCGGCTGTGAGGGTGCTGGGATAGCGCAAACTCCGATGCCAGAATCTGGATAACATGCCTGATTTGGGTAGAGTTATTCTGAGCCACAAACTCCCGCACCAGTTTCTCAATTTCCAGAGCGGCGACTTTCCTCTTTTCATACAGTTTATCATTCAGAGCCCTGACAATGTTGGGCGTCAGAGGCGAAAAATCCTTTTCCGTGTTCATGTTCGTAAATGGAGTTGTATCGAATTCCTTCTGCTGAAATATGCGTCGATAAGCGAGAAAACTGTCTGCATTTATGATAATTTATTAGAGAAAATACATCGGTTACAATCGAGAACCAGGAAGTCTTCTAATACAACGCAGCTGACTGGTTACATCCGCCGGAAATACGTCAAAGTGCTACATTTATTTGGGTCCCGCTTTGCGAAAACCGTTAACTCAAATTGGCTTCATTAGCTACGAGTATAGCAAACGCATGTTTTCATTTTTTATTTTAATCATCAGGTTGTCTCACTGCATTGTATTCATACATTTTATCGAGCTGGAAAAGAGGGCTATTACAGCTAACATTAGTGATGGCGAGCCGCCTTCCTTTGCACTCACAGCTCTCCTCCATCATGGAAACGATGGCCAGGTCTGTCCTGAGTCAAATCTGTAAACTGGTGGATGAAGAATCTACTGAGCTGCGGCTGGAGCTGTCCCGGATCCAAGTTGCAAACACAATCTTGGCCGAGAAAGTAAGCAGTCTGGAGTGCGAGCTAATGGCTGCGAGAAGCGACGCACCCAAGTTGTGTAAAAGTTGTCGCAGCGTAGGTGTACAAACTGTCTGCAACGAAGACGGGGATGCTGGTGGTAATGTGTAACTACTTTTTTCACCGTAACCATAGCCTAGACGATTTGAACAAAAGTCTTAAGTATTAGTAATTTGTTAACCTGTTTTTTTGCCTTTTTTGCCTTTATGATTGACTTTCCCTTAGCGTCCGGACCTCCCACCATAGAAGGTATATTTGGAAAAGATTGGTGTATCAATCTGTGGAAAGACAGAGACCCATACGGCCTGGAGAGACTCGCAGACTTACCACTTACTTCTGAGAAAGTAAGAGGAAGGTGTACAGAGCATTTGAAGTTTATGGTTAGGAGTAAAAGGTATAAAAATTCAGTGTGTATGCAGGGTTAAATATGAAGGATGCAATCTTCAGAAAACTAAAACTTGAAACTGCAATGGAAAGGTCTGCTTATGCACAATGTAAAGCAGTTGAAGTTGAGGAATATTTCCAGATAAGTCATAAAATGTGTGGACATATTTTTAAAAGAAAATAATACTAATACATGTATGACTTAAAATAAATGTCAGTATTTATTTTTTGTAAAAATCAATAAATTAGTATGGTTAAGTAAAACTACAAAACATTTGCTCTGTAACTTTTAAAATAGTTTTAAAAAATGTAAAAATTTCCAGGAGTTCAATATGACTTTACCAAGTGTGTGTTTGTCTGGCCCTCAGTCCAAAACCCAAATCTACTGTATTTAAATTTTTAAGTTCTGATGAACACAAAAGCAGTTGCCATTGAAGTTTTCACACTTTTCCCAGATCACTTGCTCACACAGCAATAACAGTGCTGATAAATATTCAACTAATCAATTACCTGACTAATTGTTTCAGCTAATCTGGTGAAGCTTTGTTATAACAGATAATTGTTCTGTATTAAAATACAATTTAACATTTGAAATCTTTCTATCTTTCAGTCTGTTGAGACGCTCTCCGACCAAATTTCTGTGACTGAAATCAAAGAGCAAGATTTTGCAGAGGATGCTGCCAGCAGCTGCCAGCAGGAAACACTTGGTACAGAGGGTAAGAGAGTGATGGAGTATTGGCATGAATGAATTAACACTGCAGACTTATCAGCTTTTTGAACATTTTTTAGCGTTTGACCTTGATGGGATTTTTTTTGTTTTTCTCTTTTTTTATGCACACAGAAAACTTGTCTGAGGACCCAGAGCAACCCCCAGTTGGTTATTCCATTGATAGCAGCATTTGCAGCCTGTCATCTCATCAGGATGGAGAACAGGTTGTGTCTGAAAAGAGTATTGAAGAAGCATCCATGCATCTAATGTCTATCAATGACACAGAGGAGGCCTTCAGTTCTCATATCATCCCGATTGAAGTGGATGATGATGATGATGATGATAATGATGATGATGATGATGTACAGTTTATTCAAAGTCAGGAGCCAACAGTGGATGCTCCAGGTGGACCCAGCCACAGTAATCAGAAAAACTTACCTCCTAACAGCTCTGAAATAAGCTCTGCTCCAGATAAAGATTCACTTGATGACTGTAACATGCTTAATTTAGAAATGACCAGGTATCCAAAAAAAGACAAATTCACTTGTCAAATATGTAATAGGACATTCTTCCACAAGGGTACTCTAACACACCACATGAAGTCACACAAATCAAACTTTTGCAGTATTTGTAAGCAGCATTTCCCTCACAGGACCAAATTACACTCACATTCCTGTGTGCCCCCAGTTCCCTCTAAGAGAGTTAGTAGGTCATGTGAGCTGTGTGGGAAGACCTTTGCAAACCCATCGGCTCTGAAGATTCACTATGTTGTCCATACAGGAGAGAAACCCTACAGGTGCAGCTTTTGTGGAAAAGGGTTCACCCAGAAAGGCAATCTGAAATGCCACCTACGTATCCATACTGGAGAGAGACCATTCCACTGTGTTAGATGTGGGAAGACCTTCACTCAAAAGATCAACCTCAACCATCATTTGATGGCACACAGAAACCGTGAGGTTGTGGTAGAAAAAACCACAGCAAGGTGATACTTTCAGAATCAAATCACTGAAACCTGACAGTGACAGATTGTGGAACAAGGTCAGTAGCAATGTAATCAGAATGCATTTTTACATTTGTGAAAGGGCAGTTCATGATTCAGTTTTTAATGACTTGTAGTCCAATGTATTGTGCTGAAAACAAAAAAACAGGACTTTTAAGTGAAATGTACTGTTCTTATCCATTTTTATTTAAGCAATTAACACTTCAACACTTTCGGTTTTATTGTTGCTCATGTTCTTACGATCAAAACAGGCATTAATGTTCACTTGTTGAATAAAATTTTATTTGATAGAACTCTCCTTCTGAAGTTTAATTACTTTGTCTAAACTCAAGTTACCTTGAATTTAAAGAAATAGATTTATTAGTGGAGTCTTTACATATTTAATGTTAACAATCTGAACAATGCACATCTGATGGGGGTTTTTAAGAGGCATGCAGGTGTGAGTGAAACGGGCTACAGCACAAGATTTCTGTCTTGGGCAGGGACAATTCACTCATTTGGGTCAGTGCATTCACTTCGAGAAATAAAATAACTATTGGCAAAATAAGTGCTTAAGTAACAATTCAGTATTCAACAAAAATATATTGAAAAGAAATCGTTAGCATTTAGAAAGAAACAATACATTTAGGCTTGACTGCACATAGACAACATATTTTGTTTTCTATAACCAGTCATACAAACACATTTTAGAACAGTAACAACATTTAGACCTAACAACTTCTAAACCCATTTAACTCATTTATATATTATGTGACCCACACATAAGTTCTGTTTTCAACAGTTTTTAAAGAAATAGGTCTACCCACTTTCTTTTATTTAAATGCCAAGAAACAAGGCATGACATATGGGAAATATAAAGCAGCGGTGAGACTTTGGCAATGAAGCAAACAGCAAGTTGTTTTACTTCGACTTTGTTGTGAAGAGGTAGTTCTGAAGGTTTATGCTACATGTGTGCCACTAATGGAGCACTTGTCAAAAGTAATTATTTTGGCATTATTTGAGAAGCCTATTGAGGTCTGAAGTATGAGAGTGAGGTATAACATCCATATGAAACTGCGCAATGAAAGATGAAGAAGTATGTTTGTCATAGTTTGGATGAATAATGTTAAATATAGGCAGGAAATAAATGTCATCTTTGACATTATTCATGAAAAACTGACTTTAAAGGCATTAAATTTTGCCAATGAACCTTAAACCACTGGAATCAACCCTTTTCCAGCTATTCAAATGGTATTCTGGAAACAAAAAAAAATTCTGTCTAGCTTTTTTTAGTTGCTGCAGCAGACAACAGACATACATTTTACAGCAGCACTGTTAACCAATGACCAAAAATATTAAACTGGTTTTTGTATGGATAAGAGTGCTTCAAAATTTACCATTTTTCATCCACAATTTAGTTTCTTAAAGACCTTTTGGTACATGTTGAGCCACTTCAAGCAATAAAGAGAGCACTTTAAAAGAAGTATCTGTTGCGATTGTAAGTTCTTCTTACCAGTGACCATGTGGTTCAATCAGTCAGTTGAAACACTGGTGGTGATTTAAACCGTACTTGTATGCATAACACTTTCCACAATCCACACAGCTGTAAGGCTTTTCACCTGTGTGTGTTCGGAGATGTATGTTCAGAGAGCTTTTCTGGGAAAACCTTTTGCCACAGTCTGGACAGCAGTAAGGTTTCTCCCCAGAGTGCACTCGCTGGTGCAGTTTCAGGTATGTTTTCTGTGCAAACCGCTTCCCGCACACCGAGCAGCTAAATGGTTTCTCACCCGAGTGTCGCCGGATGTGGACTTTTAAACTGCTTAAATAGTTGAATATTTTCCCACAGAATAAGCACTCAAACCTTTTTGTTGGTTTCAAAGGTTTTGGCTGAATGATGAGTTCTTTGGTTGCATTCATGTGTATATTGTTTGTATAGTCAGAGTACTCAGCAGTGGCTGAGGTAGGGTTTGTGTTGTCAACCAGAGTGCTCATTGTTGCATCATCTATTAACTTGTCCATAATCGTTGTCTGTCCACGTAGTTGTGATTGGTTGTCAGTCGTCATGGTGAAGCTGTTAAACTCCCCTGACTGAAGCTGCAGCTCATCAACAGATCTATGAAGCATGTTGTCCTCAAAAATTCCAACCACTGTCAAACGGGAACAAATGCTGTTAAATCACAGAAACTTTGGTTCATAATGATCTGGAGTTTATTTTTGTTTGTTTTTTTCTCACCCAAACTTACTTTTGCTGTTATCTGTGAGCCTCATCTGCTGACCAATGGGATGATCATCATATGTCTCTTCCTTGACAAAAATGAGATCAGGTTCTCTGTCCAATAAGTCGATTGCCTATCAAAGGGACATGTGACAAACAGCTTGAAACGATGATCATTTTCTAAAAGGAAATGACTGCACTGGGGAAAACAATAAAACCCGTTGTTAAATGATTAACTGACCTGTGTTTCCATGCTTGTCATAGCAATAGGCTCCACTATATCTTTTCTTTGAATCGGGAGTTTGTCATCTCTCCACAGATCGATGCACCAGTCCTTTCCAAAAACTCCATCAATGGCTGGGGGAAGCTGCTGCTGTTCTGAAAGCAGAAGCAGACAGGATATTGTAGTTTCTTCTAAGAAATGTGTATCAGATTTTAAATTAGAATAGAATAGACTTGATGTTCATTGTTGCTAATGTTAATTTTTCTTTTCCTCTTAAAAACAACATTTAAAACCCTATGATTAATAAACCTTTTTGTCATGGGGGCTGTAGTTTGAATAAAGCAACCCAGACTGCTTTGACTATGACACATAACAATTGACGTTACGTTGTGCTTGGTAAAGCCCCCTCGGATGGTGTTACACCTTGTCTTTCCACATTGATAACCACCCTGACCTGCAGGTTGTCGGCGGTTGACACTGTTGACATGTGCAGGATAGGTCTGTGCCTCCCTCGCTGCTCTCAGCTGGACCTCCAGTGAGTAACACCTCTTCTTCAGAGCCTCGTTCTCCGTCTTGTGCAGCGATATCTCGGTGTGAAGGACAGCGGAGCATTCATCGGCTAGGTTACCTATTTCAACCAAAGCTGCTTTCGTTAGCTTGTCGAGGATCGCGGCTAACTGCGTCCGAAAATTACGGTTTGAGGTGTCGCACATCATGTCGACAGGGAGGCTGGATGTTTCCTAATTTTGGCTAGATTCCCAGCGTAGCCTAGCGACGTTGCTCTTTAATCAAATATGTGGTGTAAATGTCCCGCAAGGGATTGTGGGAAAAAAGTGAACGGTTGCGTACCATATTGCGCACCAACGTTTTCCTCCTCTTCCGGAAGTCAGAATCCGTTGCAGCGCATTGCTGCCTTGTATGTGTGCATGACCAGGGCTTCTGGCTCAGTGTTTTTCGTTGCCTTAAATGTAGTATATTTATTGAAGAGGTTAATTATAGTGTTGTTACTGTTTCTCTGTGTATACTGTATCCTTATTTATGACGGACACTGCATTTGCACAGCAGTGGACGCCATCCTTCCAACTTGACATTTAGATTAACGAGTGCTTACTGTCATCCAGTGGTCACAATCAAGAACTACAGCGCAATGATTTTCAGTTTTATAGCCTGATATTTGCATTTGCAAATTACGAGGGGTGATTGATAAATTCGTGGCGTGTAGCACAAGGAGATGAGTTATATAGCTGTTGTTATATGCACGCCAGTTACCAAAACTACTACAAAAGTTAACACAGAATATTGACATATATTTTCATAAAAATGTTTTTGCACTATTCCATATAAAAACCAGGCAATACACAATATGGAGCAAGATAACTTTATTATGCACAAAATATTTCAGTCTAACAGGAAAAATCACATTTGACTGGCTGTTTTATGTGGATCCATTAATGAACGTCCCACTAAATGTAGGTGCATTAGATTCACCACCATAAATGTTTAAACCCGGATCTAGATGTACTGCAAGGTGTTTTTTGAGGTTGCAGTTCTTTGTAAAACCCTTGCCACATTTAATGCAAACAAAAGGTTTTTCTCCAGTGTGTGTGCGCTGATGCATATCAAGAGTACATTTCTGAATAAAGCCCTTTCCACAAATAGGACAGCGGTATGGCTTCTCCCCAGTGTGTGTGCGCTCATGTGTATACAGATGCCCTTTTTGAGCATATCGCTTTCCACAAAGTGTGCATCTGAATGGTTTCTCTCCTGTGTGACTTCTCTGGTGTATCTCAAGCTGGCTAAAGCATCTAAAGCTCTTGCCGCACTGCAAGCAGCCAAACCTTTTAGCAGCAGAGTTCCTCAGGTTGTGGAGCTTCATATTCCTAAGCACACCTAAGCTTTGGGAAGCAACACTTTGAGCCAAGTTTTTCCCAGGTTCTTGGGTTGTGTGTGCAGGTGTGAGCTGTAGATTCCACTGTGTTTCCCTTCTCACTGGTCCATTGAGAGATGACTGGGTGCTCACGATCACAAAGCTGTCAGGTACCAGAGGTTGCTGATGTTCTGGGACGGGATGTTGCAGTACTTCTGGGCCCTTCTGGGTCTCTGTTATTGTTTCCCTTCCTGTTGAAAGCATATTAGCATTTTTTTTTTAAATTGGAACTCTTTTTTAATTATTTTTATTAATGACCATGATGAGGCAATAAGACAAACGCCCATTAATTTGACAACAAAGTTGTTCATAAGTGTTTTATTCTACTTTTATATTCTACTTTAATACTTACTGTTTTCACTTGTCCTATCTTGTGCAGTTAATCTATTGTCCAACTCCGATGGCTCCTCCTTTACAACTATCAATTCAGGCTGCTCTTTTGGTGGGTTCAGGTCCTAATGAAACAACATTATGTGAAGTAAATTAGGGTTTTTTTTTTCAGATAAAGAACAAGAATACAATTAAATGTTGCATGATCAGTGCAGGACTCACTGCAGCTGGGGCATGCTCTTCACCTTGATGCAAATTGCTCCTCTCAGTTTGAGGAGTGGAGAAAGTTATGCTTTCCCACGGGCTCTCACTATGATCCAAAATAGAAATAAAAACTTAAATTCAAAACACCATGCAGGGCGTTGCTGACAGCAAAGGTCATAATGGGATGTAGTTAAAGTGCCAGCGCAATACAGACACACTAATTACCTTCGGGATGCACACGGGAATCAACAAGCCTACCTCTTTATGGCAGGTCTTGTCCTGTCAGGCTCCAGCACTCCGTCCTCTGAACCGTCCCTCACCACAGAGCATGTTGCTGCCGCTGCGTCCTGCCTGCTTCCCTGTGCGATGTAAAGCAATTTCTCCATGAGCTGCAGTTTCTCTGTAAGCGAGGCAATTTCGTTCCGCCCTCGAGTTATCTCTATTTTCAGCATCTTCGACTCAATCTCTACCAGTTTACTTATTTCCATTACGGCTGTTTTGGATAACGCGTCCATGATGGAGACGAGCTGTGTCTGGAAAGAGAAAACTGTCGACATGGTGTCAAGGTTTCTCTTTATAAAAAAGACGCACACGTACGAGTTATTGCGGCCGGGAGGTTTTAATCTTCACTGTTAAATGAAGTTACAACGCATTACACGAGAAGAGCTGTGTGCATGCCCACAAGATACGCGAGTGTATTCATATCTGAAGTGTTAGAATTGGACACAGTGTTGCCATCTACTGGCTGGGAGGAAGTATTTCAACCACATCCAGAACTACACGAGTGTGCTGTAATATTGACACATCTTTTTCTTCTGACTACAGAAACAATCATTGCAGTGTAAAAATTTCCGAATCTTTTGAGATTTTTTTAAATTTTCCGATTTTTAACTTTTTGGTCAATACGCTGACTTTTTATATTGTTGTAACAACGTAATATGGGACTCCACTGACCAGCATGCAGTGTGGTCCAAACACAGAATATGATTGGCTGGTGATCACTCGTTTCAGGAAGTAGTTTGTCGAATTACATTCGCCGACTGAAAATCCTCCTCATGTCTACCAGCTCCTAGGATTCT
>JAPZDZ010000009.1:8113957-8124555 GCA_029783805.1 Acanthurus tennentii | reverse complement strand
TGTGTATTTGTGTTAGTGTGAGTGTGTGGTTGCGGGGTAGTGAGTATCGTGGGGAATGCTGGGAGATTTTAATAACACAGAAGCAGTGCAGGGAGATTTAATAAAAGGAGATGATGTGATTACTGAACCCTGGCTCTGAGCCATTTTGCTTCACAGAGCAATATCCGCCCAAAAGTACGCACACACACCTCCACACGCACGCATACACACATGCATACACACACACTCTTAACACACATCTAAGAAATGGATACTAAACAGAATAAAACTTAAAAGTAAGAGTGTTGCATATCATTTGTTCTTTTTGCATCCATCACATGAATCCTTGGATGTACCTTTATTTTCAAGGGATGTGTAAACACCAACTAGTGTGATAGATGCGGTAATTCTGAACACAGAATGTTTTTGGGAAACACAAACTGGTACATGGACATCTCACGTATTTGAGGCACAAATATATCTTAAACTATAGGCTTGGAATTAAAATGAATGACACTTGTAGTTGATGAGCTACAGTTTCAGAGTGATTCCTTAATTTGTCCATGCGATGTTTTCTGCCTGATTACATGCAACTGCTCCAAGCCTCTTGTATTAGGAGTAAGCACTGTATAAGCAAAACCTTACCTGCATAAATATTCATCAGTTATGAAAGAAAGCACAACAGCTGTAATTGCACTGAGACACACAGTACATATTTATAGAACTGTTGTGTTATGGTCCACACAATGTCGTGCTTGTCAGAGCTCACAGGCAAAACAATGCCACATGATACAGCTTAGGGAGATGACGAAGACTCTGTTATTCTGTTTGTATGCCTAGGATCTACAATAAGAAAGAGCTGACTATAACTGCTCCACACTTACAATTCCTCACCTATTTCTACCCCTCTACATTTGATCTCATAATCAGTAAGCTTGTAATTAGTCAAGGTGTCTATGGCCAAAGTTCCTGAAGTTTTGTAAATTGCAAGCTAACAAGCAGACAGTCTTCTGTCTGGTCTTACACTTCTCTTCTTTGTAAGTCTGTACATATGAATATAACACACATAACCTCATTAAAGGAAAGCCTTCTGAATCCACAGCAAACTTCTTTTCAAAATATTCTTTCTGATAGATTTGTTCACAGCTGGTCTCAACTCTATACATCAGCTGTCTAAATTTAAATTTCATTTACATTTTTGCATAGCTGAGACTTAGTCTTGAAGTTATCTCAAACTTACTGACTCTTGACAAAAGGGTAAATTAAAATAAGATAAATTTTTAAAAAACATATCCATATTATTTAAAATGCAAAACAGACAATATACAATATAATATGATAATGCTAACATCAGTAATAAAAGATAATAGTAAGAAAGAGAACAAAGAAGAAGAGAAGAGAACAAAGAAGAAGACAGCTAATGCAATAAAAATTAAACTTAAAAGTTTATTTTGTGGTTATGTCTCATGTGAAAATTGCCCTATAAATGTTGCTGCTTTACAGCCATCATGTCCATACTGGTTTATTGAAAGCAACACTCTGGTCAGGGGCAGTGTGAATGATACTTCTATTAAAGGGATTAGACTGATCTACTTACAGACCCCCCTCTGTGGCAGTTGCCCCAAGTTGCCTTCATTTGCCGTGTTGAGTAAATTCCTACCATGCTGTGTACACCCCGATTAGGGAGCAGGGGACTTAACCACCAACATCATCAGTCTTATGTCAAGCAATCCTGTGACATTTATTTTCTGAGGTAATTTGTTCACCGTGAAAGAAAGCATTTAAAGTGTTGAAGTGAGTGTTTGTATGGAGAGTGAGGCTGCACAGAGAAGAGTAGTAAGCATTTTCCTTTGTGGAATCTTTGTTAGATGCCAGATATTATGTTTTTTTTTATTAATACAGGTTCTTGAAAATAGTTTACACTAGAAACATCTCTCTTAGATGCAATACAATGTTTCAATAAGACAATAGGTTGAGCAACCTTTAGTTAAACACAAGGTCCAATAAATTTGTGTGGGGCTGTTTATAGTCATACTTGTGTTTGTGTTCTGGTGTTAAGTTAGCGACACTGTCATTTGGGGAATTTGGGGAGCGTTTGGCAGATGGATTGAGAAAGATTAGCTGTAGCAGCTGCGTTTGGGACAGAATCGCAGATTAGGAGCTCTAATGTGCAGACCTGGCTCCTTCTTTACACTCCAGATTTGGGCAACAACACCTTCCTATCACTCAGTCAGGGAGCGTCAACACTTCTGCTTCGTCCCTTCCTCCGCCTGTTCACTCCTCTCATCCACCCTTCCCTCTTGTACAGGTCTGTGTTTTGTTCCGTGTCCACTGACCTTTCCCTTTCTTACACCTATGCTCTGACATGCTGATAACTTCTCCTGATAAAAAAATACACTGGTGATCAAGCATACCTGTACTGCTTTCTGATTGCAAGTTGCACCACTAGCATCAACAATGAGTAATGTTATGGGTTACGAGCCAATATCAGACTAGGTATACTGATCTTCTGTGGGTGGGTGTGAGCAAATGTCTGTGTGCATGCCTGTGAGTGTTCATGCATGTGTGTGTGAGTGTCTTTGTTTGTGTGTCTATGTGTGTTTTAGTGTGCATAAGTGAGAGGAGAGAGATTAACCCCATGCTATCCCCAATCCCTGGTTATGAGTTTACAGCGTCTGTCTGGCCATCGCACTGTTTAAACAACAATCTAATTAATCCTGTCTTTATTAGTTTCAGTGAACTGGGGAGGCAGGCTGGGAGGGCATGAGGGAGAACTGGGAATGCTGGCAGAAAATATTGGGGAGGGAGGGGGAGGAAACCAAGTGCGAGAACACGGATTTGAGAGGAATTTAATGGCAGAGACTTAGGCCTGTGAATGGACATAGGGATGTGTAGAGATGGTGAGGCAGGAGAGAAAATGAAGGGTTTTAACATCTCACAGGAGGAGAGATGGGTGGACAAAGGGAATAAAGTGGTCATGGGGCAAAGGCAATGGACCAGAGAAGGACTCTGTATTAAGCTTTATTCATGGTGTTAAATAAGTACTTCAAGATTGTGGGTGGGATGTGGACTGACTAGAGTTTACTCCATCAAACAGATTTCAACATTTTTAGGATTTAAAAGAGAAAGACTCTCAACAGACAGCTCTTTTATCCCAAGCTTACTACTGCCCCCTACTGTAATGAAGGAGATGAGAATGTAAAAATGCCAACTGCTGTAATTCCTTTCAGCAGATGTTCACCTTGTTGCTCTGTGAATTGGGTAACATTTATACGACCTTTAATTAAGAGACTATGCTAATCTCTAGAATCATTTGAGCTGAGGGTAAATGTATCGGAGTTCCTTGTTGGTGCCTCCATCTTTAATTACCTCACCTTTTTTTCCCTCCTTGACTCCCAAAATGGCATGTAATACAGTTTATGTATGTGTCCTTTCACATTTAAGCCCATGTGTCTTTTTCTGTGCACCTGAAGGCTGTTTGTAAGGAAGTGCAGCGCTTGCCTGCAAGTCATTGGGCGTTCAGAGCTGATAATGCGTGTGCAAGGCCAGGTGTACCACCTGGGCTGCTTTACTTGCTGTGAGTGTGAACGCCGGCTGCAAAGAGGTGATGAGTTTGTGCTGAAAGAAGGCCAGCTGCTATGCCGCATGGACTATGAGAAGGAGAGGGAAATGCTGGCAGCTATTAGTCCCACACCAACTGAATCAGGTAAAAGAGGTTTGTTACAAGCCTACTTTGAATAAACCACATAGGAATATGTATATATGTATTTACGTGCATGCGTTCAACTTGTTTTTAAGCACAGACATTTCAGTCACATACCCTTGCTGCAGACTTGTGAGCAAGGTAACTAGGTTTAAAGGGCTGAGTCTCAAGCTGCTCCACTGGTCTGCAGAAAATAAGTAAACCACTAGGATACTGAGTCAGTAGTGTATAAAAACTGCTTGGCACATCAGCACATCATATTAGCACACTGTCTTCCAAAGAAAAACAAAACAAAACAAAACAAAAGAATGTAATAATGTTACTCCTGTTGAGAAAGTGTAGAAGAAGTTTGTTAAAGTTTATAAAAATAATCTGCAAAATCTGTTAACTTGTACTGTGCATTCTGGAAATTTTCTGCAATATATGGATTTGAACGTCTAGTGCACTGAGAGAATTTGGCATTGAACATTCTAGAAACAGTTTCCTCCTTTTGAAGTTCACCATCTACTAAACTTGGAACCCGTTTAAGAAACACTCAGACATTTGCTCAGTGTTACTTAAGTTTAAATACTCATTCAATTAAAGAAAGTATGCAAATGTACCTCACAGTTTTTCCTGTCTGCTTTGTTGTCTACCCACTTTACTCAGTAAAAAGTGAGGATGAGGATGGTGGTGGAGGGTCTGGTGGAGGTAAAGGTGGGGATGAAGGCAAGGAGCACAAGCGTTCAAAACGTCCACGCACTATCCTAACCACACAGCAGCGTCGTGCTTTCAAGGCTTCCTTCGAAGTGTCTGCTAAGCCTTGCCGTAAGGTGAGCAAGCTTGTCTTATCAATGGAAATGTCTACCAAACAATACTCCATTGCTTTTACAGTCTTTATTGTTGTTTTGCATCCTTGTCAGACTGCATAGCAGTAAATCTCAAGATGTTATTGTCACTGTTAAGTTTGTATTTTAAAAGCAATGAAATGCTCTCACTTGTAGGTGAGAGAGACATTGGCTGCTGAGACTGGGCTGACAGTGCGGGTTGTGCAGGTGTGGTTTCAAAACCAGAGAGCCAAGGTAAGATCATATGCATTTCCTGAGGACATGTTCTGTCTCATACCTAATACTTAAAGAAAAATTCTACAGTGCAGCCTCTTCTGTGCCTCAGATGAAAAAGATAGCTCGCCGACAGCAGCAACAGCAGCAGCAGCAGCAGCAGGAACAAGAGCAGCTGGGAGGGACCAGGAGAGGACCGAGTAGAGGTGGCCGCCAGAGCAATGACGATAGTGAGGGTGAGAGCTTTAAGTGTAAAATTGTAATCAGGAATATTATGCAAAAATGTAAAGATTAGGTGATGAAACGGTATGACTTAAGGGATTCTCACCTCTACACAGATGGCTCTAGTACCCATGGAATGGAAGGGATACTGGGGTATCCCTCTCTGCCACGTCAGCAGCTGCTTGCTCTAGACCCTAACATCTATGGTGGAGAGCCATTTCGACATGGACTCACACCGCCTCAACTAAGCAATGAGCAGCTCCATTCCTATGGTAAGATAGAAAGCTGAAGCCGCAAATCCAAATGAAACCATCCCCTTAAAATGAACATTTTGTGGTCATCTCCCTCGCAATTATGACAGTCAAAACCACAAATCAAACTAGGGTGCCATGCAGAATTTTAGTCTCTGCAGTTGCAGTAAACTTCACCATTCTCTCAAACCACTGAGTTTAATGGAGTCTCATGTACTATAATCAAACAAATGAATTGTGAAATGAATGAATTTTCTTTAGTATTACCGTGAAAAAAGTGCAGCGGAAGATGGTGAAGTAAAAATTAGGACAAAAATACTGGACTCAAAAAAGTTGCACTTTACTTTGTATAAGCTTTTATGTGGATGTTTGAACAAAAACTTTTTCTTATTTTCAGTTGTAAAAAGATGACAGGATTTAAGAAAGAGGCTGAGAATAACCTACTTATTTACTATATGTCAGCTTGCTTTTGACCTTTGAGGAAGAATTTGTGCTTACTTTTGTCATTTTCTTTTTAATTTCTTCTGTGCTCTCTCTTCTTTACAAATTTAATATCATTTACCTGCAGCTGTGCACAATCCCACTCTTTTTTTTTACTGCAGACTCAGAGACAGTGTTCCATGATTTGGACAGCGATGGAAGCCTCGGTCACCTTGGAGATTGCCTCCTAGCAACTGGGGATGGCAGTCTCTTGCCACCAGGGCGAGTGGGAAACCCCATTGACCGTCTCTACTCCATGCAGAACTCCTACTTCACCTCCTGACCCTTATAAACTCTCACCCTTTCCCCTTCTGTTCCACCTTTCACCTCAGAGATGCAGCTAATGGAGTCTGTCCATCAACATGCCTGTGGGACCGCTCTCCATGAAAATGCCTACACACAAACATACTTCTGAGCTTTTATCACAGGCCAAAATCATTACAAGCAGTCATAGTCATAATATTACTTTTCAGCTGATTTTCATAACAAGCCCATTATCTTTCCTCAGTAAGAATCACATGCTGGAAATACAGACACTGTAAATGTCCAAGATATGTAAAAAGACCTCAATTTCTTCTGTTGTACTGTATTTATGTATTGTTCAATGAAACAAGTTTCATGGCACTTTTCAACACAAAAACCAACAAAAACACTTATTCAAACATTAATATCTATATCATAAATTACAGATGATAACTGGTTGTTGAAAGTGAATTAACTGAACATGCTACATGTATTTGGGAGTCTTGGCAGGTCTAATGAGCAGCTAAGGATCTAACTAAAATTAGTACAATGCCCTTTTTTGGATCAGAACAAGTAATTAGGTACTGTGCTTGAAAGACTGCAGCATATACAAAACTGTATAAAGCTTAAGAGTAAAATTTGCTCTCAGGTTAGTGTGTATTTTTATGTGACCTGAGCTATAACTCAGGATATTGTGCTGGACAGGATTACAATTAAACTAGCCCAGTAACTTCAAGAATGCAGATTACTAATAGAAATGAAATCTTCATGTATAATTATTATTTGAAACCACATTCTTAGTTTTTTCAGTGCATGACATGTATTATATGGACCAAAAGAAAATCACATTTTTTTAGCATTTAGACAAAACTACAGGGTAACTTGAAGAGCCTTATGTGGAAACAGGGTTGTAAAGGGATTATTGCTTTAGCTTCCCTTCTGTTTTTATAATGTAATCACTAAAAATCAGTGCAGTAAATGACAACCAATAGATCTATAATTCCCAAAAGTTAGGACACTGGGTACACAATGATGTGCTCCTAATGTAAATGTGAGTATGAGTGTGTTATAATTAATTGTCGTAGTCACTTTCTGTAATAATTTCTTTCACAGACATCTCAAATTAGATGTTGTTAGGTAGATATTTTGTACCTTCTTCTGTGATAATCAGCAAATATTTAAACCGTAGCATGATATTTATGTGTCACGAAGTAGGTCTTAAGGAATAGCCTCCAAACTTAAGTTGGATAGCAAGTGTTGCGGAAAGCTTCAGGATCAGACAAATGATGCAGTGCAGATTAAAATAGGATTAAGGTGATACTAATTTCATTTAAGTACCCGTAATCGGCTACAGCTTGTGACATTTTTTCATGACATTGTTTGATGCTGATCACTGACTCATGGTATTTTTAAAGTGATATTTTTGTGAATGTAACTTATTTGTGCGGTATTTGGCAAGTTCCTATCTTACTTTTTTGCTCAGTGACTGCTAGGTGATGTGCTTTGAATGTAATGTTGCCGTATCTGCAATACAATCTGCAGTTTCATCTTTGGAGTGTGTTTGCCTTATTGCCCTAAATATGACATGATGATACACTGATAACTCTCTTATCTGGTATAAACAAGAGTTATTATATTTGACAAAAAAAACCCCACTTTTACCTTCCAAATACCCCCTTCAAAGCTTTAATAAATGAACCAGAAAAAGTCCGTTCCGCTTAGTGGTCACAGGGCACGTAACTCAACATCCTCCCTCTGTCTCTCTCAGTAGTCCAGCTGATTAGAGGTGGACAGTCTTTTCTCCTCCCTTTCTTCCCAGACTCCCTATTTCTCAGTCATTGAGTAGTCAGCAGAGTTTATGTGGGAGCGAAACATTCCAGTTTAATATTTGACTATGACTCAGACTTGGAGAGAGTGATGGGGTGGAACAGACATAGGCAAGGAAAACAAGAACACAACAGGATGTCCACACTGCATGAGTAGTACAATACTGATGTTTATTTTAATGAAGTGGTTTCATACAAATCAGTGAAGAAACAGCCGTCCTTGCACACAGAAAATTTATATCTTATTTATTTTTCATTTACACACATTTACATGAGTGAGAGAGCCATGAAGTAATTAAATATCCTAAACAACTAGTCTTAACTCACAGTGGTGTTGCATTCATCTCCCATGTCTTTACTGAGGAAAAACAAATGATTGTATTAAATCATACAGAAGAAAAACAGTCACTGGACAAACAGCAACATGTGAAGCCAGCCCATCTGTGCTGCCCTGGAGACCGCAGTAATAAAACGGTGATGGAAGATGTGTATATGCTACGATGGCTGAGGTACTGGATTTGCAGCTGGGAAAGAAATGGAAATCATTTTTTATTTTTACTATTAAAGTAAGACCTCTTAAGATGATGCACTACTAGTCTCATTTAATAGGCTCAGTACAGAACTTCATTGCTGAAAGTCAGCAGCATGCAAAAACCACGGAGTGTGGAAAAAACAGGAAGGAATATCCTATATTTTATGTTTAATGTTTAAGTTATTTCCGTTCTGTTTGTATGTGACCTTGAGTTCTGTGTGGCCAATTCCGGCAAGGACTTACCCACTCCACTGATGTCAACAGCCTCTGCACAGCCAAGAAAGCGGGCAACATGAGGTGAGCAGGAGGTAGGTCTGTCCTGGTGTTCTCTAAGACATCGCTCAAACGCCACAAATTCGTTGGAGCAATCCTGTCTGATCTTCTGGATCACTGGGCTTTCAAAACAAATATAACAGTTAGATACAATGTGGGATACAATGTGATTTGAAAATGAGTGTGGCAGTGAATGGGTGTTACAGTGAAATGGACGTGAGGGAATATGCGAGTAAGTCATGTTGCCTTACTGTGATGATGTGCACTGTGCAACCTTTATCTTCAGATCATGACACTTTTGCTGCCATGTTGACGGGTTGGAGGCCACACATGATCCATATTCCTCCATTTCTTTATGACAATACTTTGTCGTGATATCCATAGCAGCCTGCCTGAAAGGTAACACATGTTTGTAAATTAGTCGATAATAATAGTCAAGTCCAACAACCCAACGATCACCAACCTGATAAGCTTGCTATGACAAGGAAAAGCAATACGGTAAACGCCATAAAGTAGATGGATGTAGCCAGTGTCACAAAGAAGCTAATGAATTTTTTTACATGCTATATCTTCTTCTCTAATTCTAATAGAAAACACAGTAAATGTTTACATATGCTATATTTTACTTTCTTACATTTTGCTGTTTTGGGCTTGTCTGATTCGAAGAAGCTGAACAATCAAGGTTAGAGCACTTATGTTTTAGCATGTGGAACCATGTCTGTGCGGCAAATACACTAAACTCACCCATTACTCTCTGATTGGGTAGAAATAAAACACGTGGACGAGTACTTTCATGTCATTGGTTCGGAATTGTGTCAATCTTATAATCTGGCTACCCCCCCTGCAATGAGAACGATAATTTAAAGGGATATCTACTTACCTAAACCGTTAAAAGACATATCAATGTTAAGTCTATTTCCCTCAAATTATTTTTTACATGTTGTATGAAGTTTAACAAAAATACTCAAATAGTGTGAAATATTATAAATATATTATTATTTTTACTTAAACTGTGCCTTGCCAGGAAAACATTACGTGTCTTTGCGTGGTTACGTATGCGGAAGCCACAGTCAAAGAGAGAGCGATTCAGTAAAAGGACTCTGAAGGCTCGTCTGAGCACCGCTTCGTGTGTAGAATTGTATTTGTTTACCGGCTACAGCACGACGGGGTGGTGGTGGATGATAGAGGGGGCCAAAGGACTGAGCATAGTACAATGAACGACGCAAAGAAAGAGGGAAGTATGGCTTCAGATGGGATCAGGGAACCGGGTGAGTTGCAAATGGCCCCCTCTGTGAACCACAACCAGCATGACAGCGGCACCGGCGACGAGCTGGTGAAGTCGGTGACGCTGTATAGGCGAAGGCCCCGGCTGCTGCACGGCACTGTCCTCCCGTTTCTGGCTGTTCTCTATCCTGGCTGGCTGTACGTATGGCTAGGAGTATACGGTGCCTCCGAGTATCCGGAGGCAGGCCTCCTGGCGCTAGCAGCTATCGGGATCGCGCACGTTCTCACAGCGCTCTCTGGTTATTGGTCCGTGCATGCGCACTGTTGGCTCACTTGTTCCAAGGTAAACATGGGTTACATCAATAAAACTTGCGCGAAATTCTTATAATAACAATAGGGAACCATCATTTCTCCCCCATACCTTGTAAATTGAGTTCAAAGGTTAGGATCAGTTTGAACCCAGGTCGAGGTACGAAATCGGTTCTGCTCAAGGGCATCAGAGTTAATGATTTTAGGGATGACACCTGTAGCCTGTAGAAAACTCTTTATTAGAAATTGCAATAAGATTTCCATTCTTTCTTTCTTTTAAGCATAGAAATCCAGAGTATGTCTTTAAATGAATTTGGAGGAGCATCAGTAGAAGTAGCTCACCTCCTCCAATTTAAACAGAAAATTGCGTTACATGATACAGTACTGAAAATGATAACACGGCATGGCTACATTAATTGTTGATAACTGATGATTGACGTGATGGTCATCATATCTGTTGTTTTTTTCTTATTAAGCAGTTGAATAAGGGAGTTTACAAAAACATAATAACAGATT
>JAPZDZ010000009.1:8084006-8111933 GCA_029783805.1 Acanthurus tennentii | reverse complement strand
AGTGTCACTCACTCCCTGAGATACATAACTCTATGCCTTAACTCACTTTTAGTTCAATTAAACACAGACAGAAATATGCACACACAGTCTTGTCAGCAAATTTATAAATCTGTGCATACACATTTCTGTTTTAAAAATCTCAATTATTGTGGAGCACAAGCCTCATTTCCACTTCCACAATTAGTCATACATAAATGTAGAAAAGATCCTTTCGCACAACAATTTTTGTACTTGCGCTTCAACTTGTAAGACTTGTTAATGAGAAATACTAGAGAAAGTGTGCTTTTTCTGACTCCATTGCATCAGCGATTATCTACAACAGAGCAACAGTCATCATGCATGGTTATGAACATTTTTAACATCTGTTAGACAAATTCATTGCCTTTTAATGAATAATCATTGTAAGAGCACAATAATTAGGATTGTTAAACAAAAGAGGGATGATAAATGATTCATTCACCCCAAAAACAATGGTTTAAATTTAGTCTCCTTAAATCATCAGCTGCTGTCTCAGATAAAACTGTGTGTAGGTCTGGTCAGGTTTTTGTAGGCCTGGTCTTTTTTTTTTTTCAGGTTTTGTTGAAAATGTATATTTCCTGCTTTATAGGACGCTCGCCTCAGGACAACTTGGTACCTTGTGATGTGCTGCTACTTAGGGGCCGATGCATTGTGGATGAGGCCATGCTGACTGGAGAGTCTGTGCCCCAGATGAAGGTCAGAGAAACTAATATGTATATGATGATATTTTACATTAGTGAGGGCAAAGACCAGTGTGTGACCAGTGCGCAGTGTGAGCCTCCATTGTTCCAAATGGCATGGCAGTACTCAGGGGTATAGTAAGTATTGCTGACAATACACTGTGTGTAGGAGCCAGTGGAGGACCTGGATCCAGAGCGAATTCTGGACCTTCAGACTGACTCACGACTCCATGTCATCTCTGGAGGAACAAAAGTGGTCCAACACAGCCCTCCTTTAAAAGCCAGTGCTGGACTCAAACGTAAGGGCTAATTCTTTATTTCATTTGTTTATCAACATCATACTGTATACTGGCTGTTAAATTGGTGAGATTTTGCATCTCTCACCATCTTTCATGATCACAACAAGGGGGAGACACATTAATCTTTTTCTTAATATACAGCTGTAGATAATGGCTGTGTGGCATATGTACTGAGGACAGGATTCTACACCTCTCAGGTGAGGAAATTGCTAAGTATGTCCATCACTACACTTGCCTTTTTCTTGTAATGCATTTTAATTTTAGTTTTGACAAGATGTATACAAACTTGCCTCCAGGGTAAACTGTTACGGACCATACTCTTTGGTGTGAAGAGAGTAACGGCAAACAACCTGGAGACTTTCATCTTCATCCTCTTTCTCCTTGTGTTTGCCATTGCTGCAGCTGTTTATGTGTGGGTAGAAGGTGAGTTGCACAGAATAAATTCATTAAGATGCAATTTTTTTTACAACACAGACATTATTACAGTCAAAGTAGTGGCTAATAGCTAGAGGAGAGGGCATAGGTAATGTCTAAATACTATCTTTGTACTTGCATGACTTCCTCAGGGACCAAAGATGCCAGCAGGAACCGCTACAAGCTGTTTCTGGAGTGCACGCTAATCCTCACCTCGGTGGTTCCACCAGAACTCCCCATAGAGCTTTCTTTGGCAGTTAACACATCCCTCATCGCCCTGGCAAAACTTTGTATGTCTGTGTGTGATCCTGTCCTGCTTGTGTGTTGAATATATCTTTAGCAATCTGAATAAAGCAGCTTCATAATACAAAGCTTGTACATCAAGACTTTATTAAGAATTTTTTCTACCCCTGTCTAGATGTATTCTGTACAGAACCCTTCAGGATACCATTTGCAGGAAAAGTGGAGGTTTGCTGTTTTGACAAAACAGGAACACTGACTAGTGACAGTCTGGTAGTACGTGGAGTAGCAGGCCTCAGGTAAACTCTGCCCACTGTTCTTAATTGTTTTATCTTTAACAGCATAATTATTGAAACACAAAGAGAAAGCATACTATGCTATGGTTTATTTTAGTAACATTTCTGTATATTGTCATGTATTGATGTTTTGAATATTTTCTGACAGAGAAGGTAAGGAGGTGATGCCTGTATCTGAAATCCCAATTGAGACACATCGGGTGGTGGCCACCTGTCACTCGCTGGTCACTCTGGATGATGGACAGCTGGTCGGAGATCCACTGGAGAAAGCCATGCTGACTGCTGCAGACTGGACCCTCACAAAAGGTACAGAGAAATGGCCACCACTGAGTGTACAGTGCTGGGCAGTTTTGGGTATGTGAAAACATGTTTATGCTCACATTTGTGTTGAGCTTCATATAGCCATTTGCCTCTTTTCAAATTGCATTTTGTGTCTCACAGTCTTTCAGGATGCACAGAAACCTGTTGTGTTCACCTTGGTGTTGTAATTTTACTTGTAAATATTAAACAACTCTGTTTCTTAAATGGACTGTAATTTAATGTAAATGTTAGTTATTTGTTACGTTTGCTCTTAATGATTTAAGGTAAATGTGTGTGTCTCATCAATTCTTGTGTTTTTGACCAGATGAAAAAGTGTTCCCTCGTGGCATCAAAACCCAGGGACTTAAGATCCACCAGCGTTTTCACTTTGCCAGCGCTCTAAAGAGGATGTCAGTCCTGGCCTCCTATGAGAAATTAGGCTCCACTGAACTCTGCTACATTTCAACTGTCAAGGGAGCTCCAGAGACACTCAGAGGAATGGTACATACGGACACCATCCCTTATGTATCTTCTACATGTGTACCTTCTTGTGTATTAATGTGGTTGTGATTTTAGTTTGCAGAATGTCCGGCGAGTTATGATGAAGTCCACAAGGAAATGTCCCGGGAAGGGGCTAGAGTGCTGGCCTTGGGTTACAAAGAGATGGGACACCTCAGTCACCAGCAGGTTGTTTTTTTTCTCAGAATTATTTGAGATTGTAAGATCTGACTGAGTAATCATATCTGGTAAGAAAAAATTTTGTTAGAAACTGAGCTGGATCTCTGTGGGTCAAATAGGTCCGGGAGATAAGTCGCAGTGCTCTGGAGTGTGACTTGCATTTTGCCGGATTTATGGTTGTGTCCTGCCCCCTCAAGAGTGATAGCAAGGCTGTCATCAGAGAGATCCAGGAAGCATCTCATCATGTAAATGAGCTGACAACACACATTTATGGACACATAATCAAATGATATGGTTTTTAGATAAATAATTCCTCTCCCTCTGCTTTTAGGTGGTGATGATCACAGGTGACAACCCTCTTACAGCGTGCCATGTAGCCAGAGAGCTCCATTTTATCCAAAAAGAGCACACACTGGTATTGCAGCCAAGCTCTGGGCAGGGTGAGACAAGTCATTACCTTACAGGATAATGTGTTATTTAAGTAGGTCAGTGGGAAAAATGCTAAGAATAATGGTGTAGCTAAAGGATACAGATACTGTTATAGAAATTCATTTGTAGTGGGTGTTTTGACAAAGGACAAAGTGCAGAATCATATGTACCTGATGTTATTAATGTTTTCCAGGTGAGTGGCAGTGGGAGTCCATTGATGGCAGTGTGCATATACCACTGCCCCCTCCCTCTGTTTCCTCATTAGTGCATCAGTTTGACTTATGTGTAACAGGAGAGGGGCTGGCCAGACTAAGCTGTGACCCCCAGCTACTCAATACGCTCTTGCCTCACATTAGAGTGTTTGCCCGTGTCAGTCCAAAACAGAAGGTAGGTCCCAAAAGAACAACTGTATGCCTCTAAAAAATTATGTCTTTTATATTCTTCAATTAAACGCTCACTCTGAAACACACAACTCAATTTTTCAGCTGTCTCTAACATCAAAAGTCAGTATTTAATATTGTGTTTTTTGTCAATGAACAAATACCTCTTTGTTTACCAATAAAACAGTAAGATACATCAGTAAGATACATCAGATGAAGCTGTGTGATGATAGATATCATAATCAGGGCACCACTGATTTTGCCCGACATAATTGGAACAAACTCTCTTCGGTTCTTGAGAGGCATTTTGTAAGATGTAGGGAATCAATTTTTAGAGTCTGGCAGATCATTGGTTCTGTATGTATAGTAAAAATGCATCTAAGGCTGAACTTTAAAGATATTTTAGAAGATATTAGCTCTGAAGATGATATTCCTATGCTGTTTCAGGAATTTGTTATCACAAGTCTAAAGGGGCTGGGTTATGTGACCCTGATGTGTGGTGACGGCACAAATGATGTTGGAGCTCTCAAACACGCCCACATCGGTAAGATTTATCAACCATCCTATACAGAAAGCATGTATCCCATTGTCCTGATCCAACAGTTTGTTCTAATGATACGTTTTCCCTAGGTGTTGCTCTTTTAGCCAATGCTCCTGAGCGCATGCCTGAGAGAAAAAAAAGGGGGAGAGAAAAGGAGGCATCTACAGCAGAATCCAGACCTTTACCTCCTGCAAGTTCAGGAGTAAAACTGAGTTCAAGGGCAGCCAGACAGAGAGTGATGGCCCAGAGAGAAGAGCAGCTTGCAGCACAAAAGGTGTGTGTCTTCAGGAAGTACCTCATTGTTTTTTAAGAGAATATTTAAAAGTTAAATTGGATCCCCTTTTATCTGTATGGCACCTGAAACTCATTTATGTTCATAAGATTACTGAATGCAACATTTAAACTTTTTCCCAAATTACCAATGTTAAAAGAATCACCGACTGTATTTATTGCCTATAAAAGACAAGTATTAGAGATAAAGTGGATTAGTTAAAACATCAGGAATTATTTTGTAACAGGAGAGGATCAGTCAAGTCTTACGAGAACTTGAAGAGGATCAGGTACAAGTAGTAAAACTGGGTGATGCCTCCATCGCTGCCCCCTTCACCTCCAAACTCTCCTCCATACAGTGCAGTGAGTAATTATCGCTTTTAATTTCAGCTCTTGACACAGTTGTCAGATCTGAACACAAAGCTGTTTAAACTTATGAAACTTGTCACTCCATCTTTTTTCACAGTCTGCCATGTAATAAAGCAAGGCCGTTGCACTCTGGTGACAACACTCCAAATGTTCAAGATCCTCGCTCTCAATGCCCTGGTGCTGGCATACAGCCAGTCTGTACTCTACCTCGAGGGGGTCAAGTTCAGTGACTTTCAGGCAACCTTGCAGGGCCTTCTTTTGGCTGGATGCTTCCTCTTCATCTCTAGATCAAAGGTGAATTTAGGATAATTTATCATTTTTGGGTTTTTTTTTCTACAAGCAAGCTAATGTTTACTGAATGTTTTCCTTCTACTTAAACATACATCTACTGTTTTTGATAGAATCCAAATTAATGACCTTTTTTTTCTTGTTTATACAGCCACTAAAAACTTTGTCTCAAGAGCGACCCTTACCAAATATCTTCAATCTTTATACGGTGTTGACTGTGCTACTGCAGTTTACTGTCCACTTCTGTAGTCTGGTGTACCTTTACAGAGAGGCACAAAGCAGAAGTCCACCCAGGTAAAACATAGTCAGACACAGGAAGAAAAAGAGAGTAAACAGTTTTTTTGATACAAGTAAATATTTACATTAATGCATTACATTAATATATTCAAATAACTTTTCACTTGTCCTTTCATTTTTCATTTTTGCAGAGAGGAGCAGTTTGTAGATCTATATAAAGAGTTTGAGCCCAGTCTAATTAACAGCACTGTGTATATAATGTCCATGGCCATGCAAATGGCCACCTTCGCCATCAACTACAAGGTACTTTTTTTAACTACAAGTCTTAATTTTAATATAATTAGTTTTGTTTTTGTGGTAGTTACAGCATTGCTCATTGTGTCCAAATAGGGTCACCCCTTCATGGAGTCTCTCAGTGAGAATCGACCACTACTATGGAGTATCGCTTTGTCAGGTTTAGCAATTGTAGGACTTCTAACTGGTTCATCACCCGAATTCAATGAACAGTTTGCTCTTGTAGATATTCCAACTGAGGTGAGCTTGTATTATTTTAAGGTTTTATTGTACCAGCCTTGTAATAATTATTTATGCAATGAGTTAACCTGCTTCCTGTTTACTTTCTTGCAGTTCAAGTTCATCATTGCCCAGGTTCTGGTGGTGGACTTTGTTGTTGCTCTGCTGGTGGACCGTGTCCTGCAGTTCCTGCTAGGCAAAGGAACTCTCAGGCTGCCTTCTTGAACTCAGTGCCAACAGTGACCGCTGCCCTTACCTACCAAACTATAAAGGGAGAGAAGACTTTGGCAGAGGAGGAGGAGGATAAAAGCTGCTGTGACATACACAAAAGAGCTGTTACAGTCATGGCATACACTTCTGTACACTACGTGTATCCCTTCCTTCGTCCTGCTCTGCCCCCCACCTTAACCATCTGTGTTTCTGTATTTTCATCAGTTCTGTTGCAGTTCTCTTTCTGTTTTCTTTATAACTCTTGAGTTTTTTATACATCTCTCTCTCTTCATCTGTTCCGCCCCACTGCTACACAAGGCCATGACGACAGCAGTATTGAGTGGAGTGCAAGACTGTGTGCCACCCAGAGTGAAACCTACAGGCACACAAAAGGGGCATTCTCCAAGAGAATTGCAAAAGTGTTTTTGATTTTTTGATTCCTCTCCTCTTGATTTTGTAAAAAGTGGAAAAAACATCTCTAACAGACTTATAAAGACTTACAGATACAAATTACGAAGTCTGTCAAGTGTTTTGTCAAGTACAAGTGCTGAAGTGTCTGCAAATGCAAAGGATGAGCATGTCCAGCTGGTCTCAAACTATGCTGCTCCAAAAAACGCAGTGTAGGTAAGTAAAGACAGATCAAGGTATGAGAAAATAGTATTGCTGTACAAAGAAAGGAATGGAACCTTGTGTCTTATGCAACATATGACAATGGCAAAAATATTTTGATGATTGATTTAACACAACCTAAAGTTTCTCTTTTAAATACAAAAGTATGCATGTTTATGCATAAAGTTGAGAATATACAGTCGAGAGGCTGTCAAGGTAAACAGTTGTCATAGAAAATGGGGTCCAACTGCTCATCATCAACTATCAGGGCTGCCTTTTTCAGCGTAATAAGTAAAGAGAGACAGAAAAATTTGATTAAAAAAAACATGGGTCATGGTAATTTTCTTATCTGATTTATATAGTGATTAATTAATAGGACCCCCAAAGACCTGTTTTTCACCTTTTAGAAAAAAAAAATTATTTACTCGCTAATCAGGGACCTTTTGGTCAATTTTTTAATAGGAATCACCAAATGTGCAATGCTTGCTTTTTTTCATTAAAAATTAATAGGAATGTCTTTGTTTAATCTTGGTTAAACATGTATTTCATAATGTGTTTTTATAGTCAGGTCCATTTAAAAAAAATTTAAAGAGAATGACACAATACTGAACAGATAAATTTTATCCTTTTCATTTGAAACAAATACTTTTTATATTATTGAGTACTTCTTGTTTTATTTGTGGATATTTGCACACTATCCTTTTTTCTGCAAGGGTGCACATACCACAAGAATTAGCTTGATGGTGCTGACACTAGTGTATACTTGTATGTCTACTCTGTGTCTGGAACCTTTCCCATCCAGGGGTCAGGAAGTACCCCCTATATAGATGAGGATGTCTCTCAAGGCAGTGCCGGAACTTTAATGTTAGAGATCAGGGTATGTGCAAAGAGTAGCCTCAGCAACTGAAATGAAAACTTTCTCTCTGTTGGTTTCACTGATATATTGCAAAAAACTAAAACCACAAGTAATAAGTAGTGGTTTGGAAATACCACAAAGGATGACAAACTGTTAAGAACAAGGCCCTGAACTCTTGTGGCCAAAGCATTAAAAAACTTTTCAGTAGGATGTCATAAATACATTTTGTACAAAGAAGATCATGGTAGGGGTTGATGTACCAAACCACTCAGTCAGGGCTTGTTCAGAACTTTTTTTCAGGGGGTTTCAGAGCTACAGGATTGGACTTATTCACTTACAAGATGGGGTGTATTTGTTTTATATCGTCAGAGCTTTAATTTGTGAAATCCTAAATTAAGCACAAGATGGTTTGTTTCCCTTGATGTCATTTATAAACCAAATTGACAAAATGCCATAAGTATGCTCTTCGATTTAGAGGGAAATTTCGATGTATAATGCAACTTAAAATGCGTAACAGCCGAGGAAGTTTTATTTAGTCTATGCCCTGGAGGGTTTTTTAACCGCTTTTGTAGAAAGCGTACAGAAAGCTTTGCGATGCATCATTAAACCATAGTTTACTTTCACCACAGTAAAAGTATAACACGAGTATAACTGTTTCACATTGATTTCTGCGACTATTTGAAGTCGGGCGTGCTAACTACATTTCCCGTGGTGCTTAGGTCAGAAAGGGGGTTAGGCTTGCTGGGCGCGCGCTATGAAGCAACAAATTTGAAAGAAAAAATGGCGGAGCAACATTTCGAAGCGAGACAAGAAAGGTATATTTTCTTTGTTTATCGTTTTGAAAAATTACGTAAAAGTTTGCTTTGTATTTAGAAAATAAATTACAGTAACGTACAGCGTTTTTAAGTAACGCCAAGTTGTTATGTCCGGTCGAGTGCCGATAAAAATTATTGTTTTGCTGTACTGTTAATGTTAACTTAAACTTGTCAGACAAACACCGTATTTTGGATTCTTCTTTTCTTAAATTTACTGACGTAATGTAAATTTTTAATTGTTTCCCGAAGTACTGGCAGTGGCGCCGCGGATAACCAGGATGAGGTAACATTAAATAAATAACATTTAAGCTAGCTTACAAGCAAAACCTTGACGTTAGCTCATCATGCAGTTAAGTTATGTGCTCTCATTCTATTTTGCCGTTTATTCAATCTCGTTATATACCAAGGTCAACTCATTGAAGCAAACGATGAAAAGATGCTCCTCCACAAGCCCAAGTTCAGCTCCCGCACACAAATCTCCCCGCACCGACTACTCATCACCTGACACAGGGACGCCAGATGCAGTGGAAGAAAATTTAGAAGCAGAAAAACAAGAAATGCACGTGAGCACGGAGGGACCTTCAAGTTCTAATGCCAGCCCTACTGCAAGAAGAAAATCCTGGAGGAGGGCGACCGTAACTCGACGCTCTCTCCCTGCCCTTCCAAATCCATATCAGGGTGAGTCTTCAGTTTTATTTTCATAAATGTCAAAGGAAAGCTGCAAGTCCTTAAATTTAAGACTGGGACCAGCAAATGTTATGACAGTTTTGCTGCAACAGAAATAGTTGGCAACTAATTTTCCAAGGATAGACAAGTCAACAATTGACTAATTTTGTAGCCCTAGCTGAAGAATGCATCTCAACAGGTGTATGTCACAAGTAATAAATTATCAGGATATCTTTTGTTTTGTGTTGTTTTTTGCACAAAGCTGAAATGTTAAGTTTTTTGTGCATTTCAGTTTTGTGCAGAGGCATAAGTACATCCCTGTCACAGCAAGAGAGGCTTGAGAAACTGATGGAGGCTTCGATGATGGTAAGTGTCTTGGGGTCAGAAATATATTATATAATTATGAAAACTTAATTGAATTTAAAAAAAACACAAGAGGTTTCTTTTCATTTCACTGGTACTGTAATTTAGTAATCCTAATTTTTCACTTAATTTTCACTTAACTGAACATATTTGGAAAGATGATGGAATTAAAAGGACTTAAAAAGGAATCAGTTGATTTTTTAACAAATAAATGAGATAAGACAATCTTTGTTATCCCACCATGGGGAAATTTACTAATGCCATGCACTCTGGTAATGACAGCTCTAAAACATTAATAACACCCATTAAATTTAGGTACTGACTAGGGATTTTGCATTGTAATAAAGTGTTACATGAATAAAATAGTAAATTCACCTTAGAGGCAGAACTTTAAATTAATGTCAGTTGTTAAGTGTTTTTTTTTTCAGAAGTACCTACATACTATACATAAGATAGTAAGAAAGTAAAGTAATGTTTAGCCATTATAAGTCTACTGTAAGGGTCCTAGTTGTACTAGGGAGGATACAGCTAAATTAAGTTAGTCATTACTAAAATTCCTCATGGCTCTATGTCTAATCACCTCTGCTTTATCTCTAGCTGGCAATAGAAAGAACTCAAAATTCGTTGCAGTCGGTGCCAAAATTCTCACTGGAGTCCTTTAAACAACAAGGTTAATGCTTGCATTGCTTCATTCTTTACATATTTCATGGAGGTCTTTATTTTGACTTAATAGCTGCCATAGAAATATTCTGTTTAAGTTTTTTTATTTGAATGTATTTTTTGTCTTTCTTGGTGCAGTTGAGCACATGCAGAAAGAATGGGGTTGTCTGGCTAAAAGCATGCGCAGTGAACCACAGGGCAAGCAACCCTCTGCAAGTGCAGTAGGTAGCAGGTATTGTAGCTGCTTTTTATTTTTTTATTACACTACATGTACTATATATTAATTTTGTTTTCGTTTCAACAAACAAGCAACATTCTATACTAAATTTAGGCCTTTTATTTTCTTCATTTCTAGTGATCCTGCAGTGCAAAGAGCCATGGAAAAGGTCCAGAAAACTATTAAGAGGCATGTTGTTCCCAAAAGTCACCATAGTACACACAGTATTTTTAATACAAACCATATATTCAGACTTAAACACTGATGGTTTGACCTGTCACATGCCACTTTTTTATTGGCCAATGTTGTGTGTTAGGCTCCAGGTTGAAAGTGAATCTTGGGAGGCACTGTTGAAGAAACACCAAAGTAAAGCAGAGGAATTGAAAAGGTGATCATGTGCACAAACACTGAGGAATGCTTTTCTTGAGTATATCATGACTGGCTTCGCAGTTGTACCTCAATAATGTGCTCTTGTATTGGTTGCAGGAAAGTGGAGCAGGGCCAGGAGAGAGGCATTCCTTTGGATTCTACATCTGTGGCCCAGTCCTCACAGTACAGTTTCATACAGAGTAAACCCAACTACCACGGTCTACTCCGCAGACAACAGCCCATGCTCCAAACTATGACAATGATTGTATGTTAGAAATCCATTGTTAGTAAATTCAGTTTATTTAAAAATGATTGCATTATGATTTTAATAATAATTTGCACAACACCCACCCTAAGCTTTCCTATTTTGAGTTGTATTTCTGTGTACGAGTGAAGGTTTTGCAACATTTGAATTAAAATGTTATGCACGCAGTCAGCTTTTACCAAACCACTCCCACATAGCCCTGATAAAGCACAGTATTTAATTTTTTTAGTGATATACTTTAGTTAATCTGACTGTTACTGCATATGTTTGGTAAAACCTTAACACTCACTGTTGTTTTTTGGTCTTGAATATTTATTGTTTAGAAAATAGCATGTTTTTAAGGGCTTTTAGTTGTCTGTTGTGATCTAAAAATGAAATTTATATCTCACTTGTAGTAAAACAATGAAAATCGGCATTTGAGTTACTTCTTATATAGCCATATCCTGTTTTTTAATCAGCTGTTCTTTTTTTATGTAGATGGACACTCAGTGTAAGATGGTTAGAGAGCTTCTGTCCATCAAGGAGCAGTCAATGCTATTTGTGAAAGAGACCAGTGGCCGATTAGGTAATAATTTTGTTTGTCTTAACTTTTGTATGAAATAATTTTAATAACATTTATGTGCGGATTTAACTTTTAATCTGGTTACTTTTCCTACCAGCTGCAGAAGCAGGATTCCAGAATCTTTCACCTGACCTCATGAGGAACCTTATGGTAGTACCTTTGTCGTCTGCAGCTACATAGTCCCTTCAGCAGATGGCAAGCACAGACAGTCCATCATTTAATGGACCATGGCTCTTTTTGACTCAAATGAAACTCATACATGTGCATTTTCTTCTAATTTCACTATTGTTTTTTGATCACATTTTCTTTATATAATGTTGTCTTGTTTTTAAAACACCACAATTTCTGATTTTATGTTTTCTGTATCAAATAAAACTATTTCCGTCAACACTAGGACTGATGGTAGCACTAGTTCAGGTAATCCATATATATGACCAGCAGGTGGCAGTGGTTAGCTATACAAAATTGTGAAAAGTGTTAAGAATGGCCAGAGTCAGTTTTCTGTAAAACCTTAATAAAATCCATTCTCCCCTGAACTACTGTCAAGACGAGACTGCCAGTTGTCAAGAATGACATAAAAATAAGTCAGTATCTAGCAATCAATGTTATTCATTCCTCATTAAATTTGATACTGATAGAAATTTGCTACCTCTTAGAACTAATAACCTGTTATAAATGATTAGTTGTCTCCATATATAAAAATGTAATGTAATGTAAATGTAATGATGCATAAGAAACCAAATCTGATTTATCTTCATAAAACTGATTCTAAATTTCTACTGTAAAAGTTACTGTATAAAGGGTAGAGGTATGTGAGTATACATGTTGTTGTCTCAAATATATTACTAAAAAATTGCAAAATTTACAAATAAATTAGACCTGAATTAATAATTTATTTAAATCTGAATTGATTTGTACAACAGGACAGCATTACCTATAAAAAATATGAAGTGTTA
Organism: Acanthurus tennentii; assembly: GCA_029783805.1. Classification (NCBI taxonomy): domain Eukaryota; kingdom Metazoa; phylum Chordata; class Actinopteri; order Acanthuriformes; family Acanthuridae; genus Acanthurus; species Acanthurus tennentii. The sequence continues at coordinate 8,099,433 of JAPZDZ010000009.1, read as the reverse complement.
AGTAAAAAAGAAGTTTGAATATGGAAAGATTCCCTTCTAATTTTTTTACTGTCTTGTTTATGTACAGTATTTTTTTAATTCTCATCCCCAGTTGCGTTTACTCACATATTGGTGCTGCATCTATTTCACTTCATCAGTGTCCCCTGACCATTCAAGAGGAGGCCCCTCCCCCACAGTGACTCACCCTCATCTCTTGCATTTGGCTGGGGCACTGATGCAGAACGAAGCTTTGACATTGTACCAGTCACTCAAAGCTTTGTTAGCTATCACTCTTATCTCTCGGATCCATTCATTCATTAATGTTCATATTTAATTTGTTGCTCTGATGATTACAGCTAGAGGTCCCTTGTACCCCACTGCCAACAATAAATAAAAATGAATGACTATCCATTCTCTGATGTTATGATGACATGAACTGTGGTGAATTTTCCTTGTGATCGTATTCAAGGAAGTGACTAGAGAGTCACAGGGACATTCAAGACAAGCGGGGTTGTGACCGTGAGAGTTGTGAGTAAGGGAGGATGGTGAACAGCAGGAGAGATCGATTCTTATTTAGATGAAAATGAGGCTTGATGCTTGTGGGGTGAGAGGAGGGCAGCTTTAGCATCCAAATGAATGGAAGTTTCACAGAAATGATCTTAAACTGAATCACTAATAACGAAAACAAAGAAGTTTGCAAAGCCATTGACATAGTCTCTACCTTTGAGGTTGGTTTATCTCGTCAGTAATAGACACTGACTTTGAGGTAAGATTATAACCCCTGTAGCTTCCCATTTAAAATTGTGGAAATGATGGAATGATAGATAGTTACAATTATCAAGACATAGGCTTCTGGTGTGAACAGCTGTCTGTGCTTCTTGTTTTTAGACTTATTAAAACTAAATAAAATTAGGTCTACCTGTTATGTGTTTCTATAACTTATACCGTAATGTCCATATGATTTTGTTTTGGGTGAGAATAACTCTTTAAAGAGATTAAATCCACTTTTAACAGCCACAAAACTTGAATTGTGACTTGCACTGTATGCACATGCATAGAGTAATTACTGTTTAGGTTTACTGTATTCTCTATTCTTGTTGTCTCTAACTTTAGATTGATTAGCTACAGATTGTAGTAGATGGATGTGTGGAGAGTCAGCATAAACCATTGCCAGTTTGGTCGTACTCTCACATGCACACCCATCATCTCTTCTCAGTATAGCAAGGCTGGCTGCAGCTCTCCTCCAAGTCCATTCAGCCAGCCATTCGTCTTGGAAAGCTGTCTCTCTGATCTGAGTGATAAACTACAGCAGAATTGCCCAGTTTGCAAAAAACAAGGGCACTTGTTTTCAATCTGTGCTGTCAACATTTTCATACTGAAAACTGATGAGATATTTCATTCAGCGGGGTTTTAGGACAGAGTAATATTCCTAGGTTGGACTGTTTTGCTTTGATATGGAATATTGCTCTTGAATTTGCTACAATTTGCCCACACAGATGAATATCAATGAATGGACTTCTTGGTACAACTTATTGAAATGACACTGACTCCTAGTCATTTTCAAAATATTTTTCTATGAACACAATTAACCACTAAGGGACAGGTTGACTAAGTTGATAATTTTTTAATTCATATACGTATATCTTTTCTTAAACTATTCTTTAACATATATGTACAATTACAGTGGCATTGACAGCATAGTTATTATTACTTGATGATTTTTTTTGGTGAACAGCTGAGTGCTCAGCTCGTTATAAACTCATGTTGCTCACCATAGGCGACCTATAAACTTAGTTTAAAAAAGCAAAGACAAATAATTCGCCTCAGAGTTTTGTTTACAATAGCATTCCGTTTTTTCGGTGATCTCACCCAATACTAATGAAACAAATAACTGTAACCCATTGTAATAGGACAAGTAATGCTGATGACGTAAGGGGATTTCCATATGAAAAGGCCGTACACGAGAGGAATCTCATCACTAACAAAGATAATGTAGTTATGGGCTCTTGAGGCTGTGTTACAGAGTTTATATTTAATGCATAGTTGTAAACCTTACAACAAACAACACATAAATGTAACTCCATCCTTAGCTTTACCTTACAAAGTCTTCTATTGCTCGTACCCACAGTCTACTGGTTAACCTGCGTGTTCGCGGTCTGTTACTATGAGTTCAATGATCAACGCGACGCACACCGCTCGCGCAGCCCAGAACATCCCACATACTCGCGCGACATCAATAACAATGGCAAACCGTAGTCTGTTTTGGTAGAGATTTCTTATTGGAGCTAGACGGTTTAAAAGCTTAGTCGCTGCCTTCACTAAATATATCTTTTGGACCAGGTGATTTTTGTTTTTGATTGGAGCGTTCGTCTATTGTATTTTTTTATTTTTTACATTTTTTTTTTGAAAATGTGCGAGGCGCTGTTGGCAAGCTCACACAGTCTGTGCATGTGTGTCCCTGCTGCTTTTCTGCTGGGCTACAGCTATTAACCTAGCTGCTTTTCACTCGGCGGTTAGCTAACGTTAGCCTGACTGCATTTATTGACTTGCGGGGAAAAAACACACGCGAATGTAAAGCCTGCTTGTACGATCTATTTTATGACAACAGTCCTTAACTATCTTCAGTTCATTACCGTTGGGTACGGAAAGAAGTGTTGTATGATTTGTCGTAGAAAATACTTTGCTGGCTAGCTAACAGGCTAGCTATTTGTGTGTATTCTTCGACTGAGGAAAACGGCGAGTTTTCTTTGAAAGTATGGATGACCAGACCAGGATGATGACGGGTCTCACCGGACTCGGTGGACTACAACAAGCCGATGTTGGTGACCCAGACTCGGTTAGGAAACAGCAGTCCCTCGGTCAGCCTCAACAAGACATAGGGGATATCCTACAGCAAATAATGGCCATCACCGACGAAAGCCTGGACGAAGCACAGGCCAGGTAAGTCAGGCGAAGAGCCATTTTCCACATAAGATAGCTAAGCTAAAGAGCGTTGAATGTGTCGTATTTTTGCTTTGGACTTAGTTGTTATCGTGAATTACTTACGTAGGTAATGCGTAATTGCAACATTAATGCACCTTCTAGTTATATAGTTTTTCGCTGTTAATCAAATTCAGTTAGTTGCAGAACAACTTGTGCACCCACATTACAGTGCTGTTGTACTTTGAAAGGAGCTTCTTTGTTACTTCAAATCTTGCTTTGTTGTTAACCATAGTGTGTAAAAATTCCCACTTGACTGAAAAACGGCGACAATTAATAGTGATTGGTTCATCAAGGAAGTGTTAGATTAAAAAAGTTTCAACTTCTAATGTTAGCAGTTTAAAATGCACACAACTATTTACCCAACACTGTAACGGTGGATGTAGCTGGTGGCGTTGATCTTAAAATGGGTTAAAACTGGTAATAGTCAAGTATCAAGAGTTAGTATTATAGTTTTAACTTCCGTCAAATCGGACCGAGAACATATTGAATTAATAAAGCAAATTTCTCTTTCACACCAGTTGTTAAAACTATCAAGAAGAACGTCAACAATCTAGAAAATGCTTCTCAAAATCGTGCATGTTTTGAGTTACCTGAATAAGAGCTAAATGTGCGATTTAGGTCTTTTGGTAATATTGCCAAAGCTTTCAAGTATTACTAATCAGACTATGCCAAATTAGATTTGCCTAATTATACCAACATGTATTTGAAATTCCGCTCCACATCAAATGAGTGTCAATAACATTAGTCATTGAAATGCAAATGAGCGGATAACTCAATTGTCCCACGTATCAGCCCAGTACAATCCGTGATGACAGCAATGGTTCATTCATATGACTCGTCACTTAATGTTTGTGTTAGAGGTATTTTTTTAATTGTCAAGAGTAACGTTAGGCACTGTATTGAGAAAGTGACCTGCACTCATTTGCCATGTGGCTCAAGGAGCATAAGGTCAGTTTCAAATGAAGCGTCAGTATTTCAACAATAGACAACCGTCCACTGCAAGACTGTGGCCACAGTGTGATGTGTCATTAGCTAGTGATTTTCCACCCAACATTTGACCACCTGGTTCTCTTAATTAATTCACTCCTCTTTCACTCCCTCCCTCCCTGGTGTTCATCCTTTTCATTGTGTGCTGGGTGCAATCAATTCTCCTATAATGTGTACGCAAGTGCAGCTGTCCGCAAATCGAGTTTCTATTAATGAGATGGTGGTGAGGGGGAGGGATGATGCTATAACAGCAGCCTATGAATACTGGGATATTACCTTTTCTTCAGTAAAAGTTTGAAGACTCAATCAAGCCTTATTTAATGAGAAAAAATATTAAATATTTTTGCTTTGGAATATATCCTGTAGTCCATTCTCCCAGTGTTTTCTTTCTTCATCATTTGTGCTGACCATATACAAAATGTTGTACTATGATAAATAACATGTTTTATATTATAGTTGTTTGGATTTAAAGGGTCGATTACAGGTTTGGAATTCTTGTAGCAGGCCAAATATTAGATGTTAACGGGCTGCTCTGAAAAACCAATTAAAGGTGTGGCTGCTTTGAGGTGCCAGAGATGTCCTTGCTGTATGCTTGTATTGATCTAAACTCCTACTCAGAACACGTCTTAGGCATGTCATACACATACAGGATAAAACAATACAGCCTATTGTTGGCTCAGTGGGTTTGATTTAAATTTTGTGGAATACACAAGTCAAATCCTTAATGCTGTGCACAGTATGTATGTAATCAAGAATTGCAATTCTGGTGATAAAATGTTAGTCTTCTAAACATAATATAGCAAGGCTGGCTGCAGCTTACTAGTGGCTGACAAACTAGCTTGCACCAAGCACAGGATCCTTGCACATTAGCTAATTTGCTGCTCAAGTTTGCACTAGAAAATATTTAAAAACCTACCTTTATTCAGTACAACACCCAGTCAGATGTTGCAAATAAATTTGATAATATTGTTTTTATCACCTATGATGTATAGTCTATATCAACATCCTACTTAACTCTGGTCAAGATTGTCATCCACATATCAATCTATCCTTTGGTCATGATCTACAAATAAATGTGTGAGGTTCCATTCATGTTATCATAATGCCCTTGTTGTAGAGTGGCAGTGTGTTGGGATGGGGAGTGGTTAGGGCAGCGCAAGAACTCGGTGTTGCGGAGTACACTTCCTGCGCACCATGCGCCCTCATCCTCTCACCCTGTCGCCATATGTTCAGATGCTGGCCAGAGGAATCGCCGGCGCATTGGGGTGGATCAGACGACCCCACAGAGGGAGGGAGAGCAGGGGGGGGCATGGCAGGGGGTGGCCTGCCACTCAACTTCCAGCACAGGTCAGTACAGGACCGCATGAGCACCTCCTTCTCCCCCTCCTGCTCATACCCTCCATGCTGAAGACAGCCCTCCCCCAACTCAAATCCAGCAGTCACAGAATTGGTGGACAAAACAACATTTAATGCTAGACACATACATTTTTACATCGTGCTGTCTCAATATTCTAACAGAAAGGCAGTCTCTCGTGGCATGTACAGTAGGCGCACTGTTCTCCAATCCCCACAGTTCCTTCATTAATATTGTAGTAGACATGCACAACTGGTGACTAGGTCAGGTGTAGGGAAGTCATATTCATCTGTTGTTGTTTTTAATTTGTTATTGGCCTTGTTTTGGAAAAGAAATTCTTCTCAGGGTGATCTTGAAGTTTTCCTTGTTCCATGATTTCCAGTTCATGCTCATCAGAAACTGTTTTTTTTCTTGCTGGTTTTGTTTTTTGTTTTTTTTACCTTAAGTTTATGTTGCTTTTGCCTAATTAATGTTGTTGCCACTAAAACTTGTCATTACAGTTAATAATGCCTTTTTTCATTTGTAAAATTCTGCAGAGAATAGCTCAAATGTTAGCTCTATGTATAGCAGTTGACAAAAAAATACAGGGCATGCACAAAATTATAAAAAAAATTTTACAAGATAATGAAATATTACAACAGCACTGCAAATTACAGCCACACGGTTAATATATGGTTACAGAACAATTTTTGAAAATCAACAATAATGAAGTGTTATGAGCTACACGACCTTAATAAGTTATTTCATATTTACTTACATTTTTTGTTTTGTGTGCCATAATGATTGTGAGAATTTGCTAAATCCCAAAATGCTGTTCTATAAGTACTTTGCAACAGCATTTCAGTCTTCCTTTTTTTAATACACCTGTAAGCTGTGTGGGTGCAAGGATGTGTAATAGCATAAAATTTTGTTGAGGTGCTCTAAATTGATTACAATAAACTGTGAAAATGTTCTTTTTCTCCTTTTATTGCTATTAGCATATTTGGCAATAAGCAAACATCTCTGATCAAATTAAAGTTGCAACCTAATCCTGATCCTCTCTATCGACTTACCATCTACTTCCATGAAATGAGTCTGTCTGTAAGAGATAGAAATTAGATTACTGTGTATTAACTCTGGAATTTGGTGCTCAGCAATGATGACCTTGAGGTTTGGCATCATTACCTGTCCCACAGTGCAAATCATCCAAATGACCACATTACTCTTGGTAGTTCAGATTGACGCATCAGGGATGTTTCTGCACTGGCAATGTGCTTAGCCATTGGGAATGCCTTTTATACAACATGGTTTGTCCTGTAATGTAGCTTAACAATCTTGAAACTTTGTAGGCATCATACATGCAGTTCCTCTACCTTTTTATGGAGGAGGACATGGAGTGACTTGAGATGGAGGTCTGTTTATCATAATCCTCCTCGCTCTCTCACTGTCTTATTCCCTCTTCTCTCTTACAGGAAGCATGCCCTGAACTGTCACAGAATGAAGCCAGCCCTCTTCAGCGTTCTCTGTGAGATCAAAGAGAAGACGGGTGAGTCTTTACTTCACTCAGTCTCTTTTGTGTTCTCCAGTCTTCACAGGTTGTAACCTAGTGCTGAGATGTAGTATATCTTTGCTCCAGTTTCCATTTACTATATTACTGGCTTCACAGAGATCTCTATTTATTGTTTTTGCTGTTGAGCTGATTTAGCTCCTTGTATGGTGTGTTCTTTGGTCAAAGCACATATTAAATAAGCATTACTTCTCATTCTTACAAACTAGTAAATTTTAAAAAAGAAACCTAACCTGTTTTTTTGTCAGGCTGACCATTCTTAATTTATTGATGTTTTTTAAAACTTGAGTCAGATAGCAGAGCATGTTGCCTAACAAGGAAAGATCTCAAATTTCTTCATTCTTATTCAGAAAAATTTAGGGCTGGATACTGAACTTTGATTGTACTTTTATGGCACCAATTAATTTCTTTTTGATGAATTTAAAAAAATGCCTTGTAATCTGTTACCAAATTTGATACCTAAGGAGTAGATCTCATCAATGTCAGTGAAGGAATTAGCACACAGCTTGCTTGTACCAATATCTAAAATGCTGTTGAGTGGCTGTCTATGGTTATATGTTGTGGATGCCTGCAGTAAAAACACTTAATCATATTTAGATAAGATAATTCCTACCTGTGTGTTGTTATATAATAGAAGATTAATTACAGCATGTGTTTCATGGATATTAAAAAACTAACTAAGAAGAAATCAATTTTAAAGTCTGTATCAATTTTATCAGGCTAGATACCAATGCTAGCATGATGCCACTTATGCAAAAAAGGCCCCTCTTTTTAAAAAATGTTTTCATCATTTTTTCAGCTGCACAATTAATTTAATGAAACAAACAAAAATAACTGACTAGAGCCATCATCTCTGAGCATTCGAGTATGTCTTGCATTAAAACCTCCTCCAAAATCTTCACCACAGGATCCCCCCTCAGGCAAGATTACTGTGGTAATAATGACCGGGGTTTTAGCAGTCAACTTTTAGCAATGAATGGTTATTAACTCAAGTTAATGCTACTGTAATAGGTGTGGTGACTTAAACTGGGACTAATGTAATGTTAGATATTGTTTGTGGGTACACTGATTTAAATGGAAAATTGCCAGGTAAACTGAGGATTTGAAACAGACTAGTTGAATTAAAACCCATTATGGTCAGTAGATTTATAATTTTGGTATTTAAAAAAAATCTCATTCAGTCAGTGAGATCAAAGTCAAGATATGGTGCTAGTATTGAAAATATTTTGAGAAATACTCTACCCTTTTGAGAGTGAAATTTTGTTGTCTGTTTTGACCTGGAGTACCCAAAGGCAGAAATAATACCTTTTTAGTTTTACATTTTTTATTATTGTTAGTTTCCATCTCCAATAATGAACAGTAATGTAACAAATGTGAATGCTGCAACCAGCAAGCTCCTATAGCTGATTACATTTCACAGCAATATTAACTCTGATTAACTGGGGATCAAGACAAACAGAAACAACTGTCACTACTAGAAGCCATCATACTCAAATTATAAGGTAAAAACTTGAACTTGAATCAGACAGAAAGTTCATGCACAGCTAGTTGACAGAAGGCAGATATGGAAAACTCTGCAGAGGTTATTGCTTTACTGTCATTCAGTTATGCTCTTACACTACAAAGAGATGTTCTTTCTCCTGCATTGCTAAAAAAGATACACCATAGTGGATGGTAAATGTATATTGGGAATAAATGTCTGTATACATCAATGTAATGCCTTCATGCAAAGTAGCAAACAGCTCAACACTGTCTTTACAAATAATGCTGAATTTCAAATTCACACAATTTGATGACAATTAGTTCCCACGCAAACCTCAGATTTGCTTTCACTAGTAAAATTATTCAAAGCAAATACTCCACTTATTCTATCTTGTTAGTTATTCAAGTCAGCTTTCTGACAGATATGAGTTTAGCTCAAAGGAGCAAGCCTGGGATGGATGGCAGATTGATGGTTATGGTAGTGTAAACGGGGTGTGTTTTTTGAATCCACTCCCTCTGCCAGTCTCTCTTCGTTCATGTCTTTCTGTCTGCCTTTCTCTCTTTCACATGCCTTGTGTATCTTCTAACAGCAAACCTCTCTTGTTCAAATACAATTTGAAAATGCTGCACTGCTGCCTGTTGTGGCCCTCTGTCAATAATGTATTATTGCTCTTCAGTGATTGGACAAAAGTAAAGGCTAGGCTTGAGTGAGTGGGGCAGGGTACACTGTTTCCCAGGCAACCAGTGGTCTTATTTACCCTAATGCCATTCACTTTGATTTTCACATTTAGTCTCCCAGCAAAGTAGAAAGAGGGTCTGTGAGTACTCATACAGTGAGCATAGAAGGAAAACAGACAAGCCTCAGAAGTAACTTAACAACAGATTCACACTTAAGGTGAGCATGAAATCCACAAGATCAAGAGATATTCGGATGTGCTTGTAATGTGCTGGCCATCTGCCACATAGTGTCCTCCGAACTGCACTGTATACCTGCTTTGGCATTTCTGTGCCACTCCATCAGACCCCCTGCAGGCCCCATTATATGCCTCTGGAATGTGAATTGAATCCTTTTCAGACCAGCTTGTAGAAGACCCAATCAGTAATCATGTAGTATCTCCACAGATTTTCTGCAGTCTTTTTTCACAAACAAAAATGCACTTATTTCTGCACAACCACATACACATTCTGTCTCTCAAGCACACATTCGTGCACACCAAACAGGGATAAAAGCAAACTCGGTCTTGGGTCTACTCCTACTGCCTCGGTCTTGTCCTCTCCCCCTCCCTTTCTATGCCTCGCTCCCATTCTTGAAAGAGAAGACTTGCTCTGAACTCGGGGCTTTGATATGGTAATGTAATGGTGGTGGTGGAGGAGGAGGGGAGGTGGGTGTGGGGGATGGGAGGTGAATTCCTCTGAGTGCTGCAGTTGGTTAGATTGTTTTTATTGTAAAGGAAATGTTCTGCGCTAATGCCAGTATACCCCTCCCACTGCCACCCCCTAAAACACCCCAATTTTTACATCATCCCTGGTGTTGTCCTAAGCTCTCACATTAAACATGACCTTCATCTGCATGAAATTCTTGATTCTTGTTAATACTTTTTTAAAGCTACACTCAAAAAAAAAATTTTAAGCACTCTGAGAGAGAAGAGAAATGATCAAAGTTGAGAGCCAGTGGCTTTGCTTTAACTCAGTTCTGTTCTCCCTCACTCTCATGGGTATTTGCTGTAAAAATAGCTCTTGGTGCAATGGGACAGCTTATGCCAAAATCTCTCACAAGCAACTGCAGTTACTCTCAGAAGTTTTTCATTTAGTTTGGGCATGTTTGAGGCATTTCTCCTTACTTTTATACATTCCTTGTGCTTTACTCATGACAACAGGGAATCTGTCACTCACTCTGCCCTGTCACCCAGATGTGTTCCCTCTTTTACAAGCCATTGCCTGTTGTTTATTTTTGGACAGATTTTAAATGAAAATAAAAACATATTTTCAAGTGGAATTAAGGCTGCACAGTTTTTTTTAGCTTGAAAATGGCAAAGAGTATTGCTCTTTCTCAGCTGGACAAGTTCACACCCCAACACTTGCCACTCATCTTGATAAGCTGTCTGATAAACAACTCTGGGGGATAATGCTGTTAGTTGGCTGTGTAGAAATAGTAACACACTGACAGAAATGGCTGTCTCTGTGTTGTGTCTTATTGTTGAAAGGTAACAGAGTATGTCTATCACTGTTTTTATGATTATGCATGTATCTAACTATCTATGAACAACCTCCCACACGGGTTGTGAATCAATCGGCAATAACAGTGAGGATTTGACAACAATGACATCCCGACAGCTTGTAGCCAATGTGATGTTAACTTGAGCCAGTTGATTGTTCTGTTAGGTTCCCAGTTATGCCTGTGTCTCAACAACGGTTACTTGTTGTCTGCGTCTGCTTAAGACCCACTCCCACTCTCTGTGCACTCTCTGAACAGCCCCTTGACAGTTTTTTTTAGCCATGGTACTTTGCCCAGTTTTTAAAACAGTGAGTTACCTGCTTAGTGTTCAAATTAGATCAGTCCCGTAATGATTTTAAATGTTACTGATGTATAGTTACATTGTATTAAGGTGTCTAATTTTTCAAACACCCTACTTGAACTAAAATCTTCAGCAGATGCCTGTCAGCAAAATCAACAGCACTAAGCTAGTATTTTGGTAGTGGCTAGCTGCAAAAATCACTAGATGGATTGATATCGAGAAATTAACAATCTCAATAAAGTCATTCTTGGTTTTACTTACAAATGCTATTTCTGGTTAGGTGAAATATAAAAGCTTCTCCTAATTAGTTGTGAAAGCTAATCCATGAATACATACAGAAAGAGCCCTATTTGAACTGATTTTATTTGTTTGTTAATGAATGTACTTACAGGGAAACCAAACCGTTGAACAACTAGTTCTAAATTGGGTTAAATGTATTTAATATATTGTAAAAGATGCAAGTTGCTTATGTTAATTACCTTTACCTTTAACTTAACATTTCCTGGGTACTAAGATCATCACTACTATTAGTAGTTGAACATCATTGCCATGTGTTTTTTCCTAAAAACATCACAAATTTGTGTAAATCCTCTTGGAACCTCATTAAATTTGTATATATTTACATTCTAGAGAACATGAGTGAGATTTGAAAACAAAGTGCTGGTGGCCCTCGATACATGTTAGGAGAAACATGTTTGGCATTGCATGATAGATTTAGTTGTTTGTATGTCACCCACTTTGATGGAGCAAAGAGTGTAAAGTCTGGAGAATCACATGCATCATCAAAGCAACTTATTTGTAATTAATGTTCCAAGAGCTCAATTTTTAACAACAGAGCCCTAAAATGTAATGAGTTTCAGGAACCTTTGGGGTGTCCTTCATTATATTTTTATGAGGGAAGGCACACAGGTCATTTTACGCTAAAAGCAGTTACAAGATAACAGTTTGTTACCAAAATGCTGCCCATTTAAGGCTGAGGAACTTTCATTTTATTTTAACTATTACTTGGATCTAAAATAAAATTGGGCAATTTACCTTTGTGCTATTGCACCAACTTCTCACTTGATGAAATCCTCTGGTTTTCTGTTCCAAAGCATCATTTTGCGTTTAACAACCACTATGCAGTGGTGCTGGATCATCTCATTGGCTTTTCAGGTATCTCTGTTGTGTTTTGTGGTGTCCTGCCACTCAATCGTTTTTTTCTTTCCCCTACTCCTTTGCAGAAGAGAATGAAAGAGATAGTGTGTGTTGGGGCGGGGGTGGGGGGGGGACTCACAAGTGATACAGGGAGATTGATGAGGCAGTAAGAGCAGGAGTAATTACTTGGTGTCCATTCCCCAAGCCAGATTGGCAGACGGCTAATATCACACAGACCCCTGGCCCTAACAGACACACCATCTCCCCCCCACACCCCCCAACTCAGACTGGGGGGGCAGAGCACCCTAACCTTCATCCGAGGCCTAATGGTGTGTGGGCCAACTGATTTCCCCATGTGGTATTATTCCTGTAGGAACTGGGCTTCTGTATTTTGACAAGAAAAAGCGCTGTCTGGAGTGTGTTGTAGGATGAAAAAGTTTAGCGAAATGTTTCACATTTGAGGTGGCTGCAACTTATTTTTTGGTCATGCTTCACAAGTAACAGTGGCTTGACTGTTGTCATTTAGAATTTCTAGCAGGGTGGCTTGATATGAATAACTGTGTAATAAATGTTTTAACAGCATGGACAGTGTTAATGAATTGCAGGGTTACAGTGATCGACAAATGTGATTCTGTGTTCATATTCTCAATCACCATGATGTTCTACTTTTGCTTCAACAAGAGTGATTCTTGACTCAGATTTTTTTTATTTGTCAAGAGCACAGACTAGGTATTGGTTAATAAACTTGCATGTCCAGTATCAAAGATGATCAGCTCTGATTAATTCTGGTTTTACTTAGGTTGATGATGATGATCACTGGTGCTTTACCATACCGGGAACATCCCATAAAACCATAGAAATAAACCACTTTTTGTTTATTTGTATTTTGTTAACTGGTCAGTCATGACAATGTGACTAGGACTGTACACAACAGGACTGTAGAAGTTTGTCAGCCAAAACTCATTTTACTTTTAATCATGAAGATATAACTATTTTCCCTTTTTTCACCTTGGCGCTAAAGTCTTATATAAGCCTGAATGAGTATCATGTTCAAAGAATTATATTTAAGTGCCTATAGTTGTTATCTGTTGTTCAACATCACATTTCCACACAATCAGAAAAAGTAAAATTAGGTGTGCATTCTCTACATAGTTTAGTTACAAAATATCAGTACACCATAGAGCATCTCTTCTGCTAGGCTACACACAGTGCTGTCAGCAGGACTATCTCTTACCATTGTGGTGCCCAAGGTAGTATTAGGATTTTTTTCACCCTCATTTTAACTTTTACAGCCTGCCATGCTGTTACTCCTGCATACTCTATGGACAATAATGCAGTTTGAGTCAAAACTTGACTTGAGTCAAATCTTGTTTACCCATCTCTGTACCTCAGGTTTAAGCTTTCATAATAACCCACCATCAGCACATGTTGTCACATTTTTTTTTCAGCAAGTGCCACAACTTGTAATTAAAATATTTAGCATTTCGAGTTTTATAACATTCATGATTCTGCTTATTCACAGTTCTTAATTGAAATGTTGTACCTGTGCATTTTTAGTTTTATCATGTCAGTGTAAAGCACATTGACTGACATGATAAAAAAACCTAATGCTTGACTTAAGAATCTCTATCTACAAAGGGGTCTCCAATTGATGATAAGATTTGTGGACTCTCAGGAGTATAGCCCTAGATCTGGCTTTTTCCTGTAAATTAAGTTTTCAGATTTGGAATGTTATTTGTTTAATTTAATAATTGAACAAGGAGTACACTCAGGTTTATTTGGGACCTACTCAAATGACCCACTCTGGGTTCTGGGGACTAACAGCAAGACTGGTTATATTAACATACTTCCTACTGTAGGATCTTCTTTTTTTATTTCAGTCATTTGCTTTTTATATTTCACACTTCTATCTGAGTTCGGCAGATAGCAGTTGGCAACACTCAAGAAGTATACACACCCATACTGGCAATAGAACTGCTGATACATGGGCAAGAGATCATTTTTTGAATACTTCAGGTTTAAATTTGATTCACAAATAAATATCTATTATGCCTAATTGGAGGTATTGAGTAACCTATCGGTATTGGTCGAGGATCTCCCACAGTGTGGACTTTTACCTCTTCATCTCATCTACTCCCCCTCTCAGCATGTCTGTGCCTCTCACACTGCTTTTAGGCTTTGCACTTAAAGGAAGCAATGTCTCTTTAATTAAAGATATGTAAATGTGGTCTCAGCTGGATTGCATTAGTTTGGTGGCAGTTGGGTGGGCGAATGTGGGAGCCTAGCTCCTAATCCTGACTAATTAAGGATTAATTACAATTGATGGGAGCCTTCCACCCCTCTGCAGTAGTGCACATTGCTGTCCCAGACAGTATGTTTGTATATTTTGCACCATGTCATAAATGCAGAGGAAATAGAGAAACATTAGGGCTGGTGGTTGACTTGTCACTCCAAGATTAGCAGTATATATTAGGTTGTAACAGATACATGGAGGCTGTGTGTCTTATTCAGGTTTTTTGTTTTTTTATTATTATAAATAGAGGTATGATATAGTAGTTCTGTTTGCTATTCCAGAAATGAGTACATATCCTGGAACTATTTTAGTTTATGTTTACATCAGTTTGTAATACGTGTACTGGTTTATGTGTGTACAGGTTGGCAAAGCCAATTTATAAAACCTTGACTCTGTAAAACCACTCCTGACAAGCCAGAAATGTTATTGGCACATTGATTTTATTCCTTACTAAACTGGAACATCGGACCTGTGCAGACTAACCATGTAGCTTCAGCTCTCTCTGGCACCATCTGACTGTGTCATAATGCTTGTTCACCTGTTATAAATGGGCACTGCTCTTCTGATCTATTGCTTAATTGCCACCTAATTTGCATAACAGTGCAAATTAACGACCTCTCAAATGAGCGTTCATTTTTCACAAAGTCTTTAGGAGCTCCTTAAGAGTCTGTGCTAATGAGCACAGGAGGCAGCTGGCCTGATGAGAGTTGACTGGGGCTAGATCCTAGCAGTGCTTTAACAAGCCTTCTGCTTAGGTGCTCTTCGTCATCCTCTTCTTTTCCTGTGACATTTCAGATTCTTTCGTCTATGTCTCTCTGTCTTTCTGTGTGTGCAAAACTGTACCTGACTGCGGGATATCATGTTAAAGATTTAGTCAGAGGTGCTCAGCGATGCCTAAAAGCAGTTTCTCTGGAAAAACCATTTGTTTCAGCATGATTAATAACACTAGAGTATTTCTTGAAAAGCATTTTATGTTGCTCAGGCATGTTAAAAAACACTAATTAATGGTGTTTAACTAGTTTAGGATGGCAATGAGCTGCAAATTGATTAACGTTTTCTTAGATTTCTGTTAAACCCACACTATAAAGTCATAGTGACTCAAGGTCTGTTTAAATGCTATCAATACTCTCTGGATGAGCTTGTGAGAAAAA
>JAPZDZ010000009.1:8065355-8083906 GCA_029783805.1 Acanthurus tennentii | reverse complement strand
CCCACACTATAAAGTCATAGTGACTCAAGGTCTGTTTAAATGCTATCAATACTCTCTGGATGAGCTTGTGAGAAAAAGGTAAATTACCTTTGTTTTGCATATATTGTCAGTCATTGCTCAGAGGACTAACTTCAGTTTTGAAATGGATTCTCATCTTGATATATAATAAGAAACCTGGTTAATACAATTACAATTTTTTACAATTTGACTGACCCTTCAGTACATTTTTTTTTTAAATTGTAGTTTCTTATTTGTCAAGTGTATGAGCTTGGCAAAATAATTTCTGAGTTTAAATAGGTTGAGTAAAAGAAAAAAAATAGCATGTGCTGACTATAATCCTGTGTAAAAATTTACCACTTGTGAAGGTTTCTTTAAATTTGTATCCTATGGACTAAATTTACCTCTCTTGCTTTAACTGAACTGTATTGTTATTTTAGCATTGTCAGTATAAAACTCCAATAAAAGTCTTTTTCACTGATGACATTTTTCAGCCTACTTCTAGTGTAAATAGTAAAACATCATTGGAGTGACTGTCATGGAAATATTAATTGATATGGCAACTTTAAAGGCACAGAACTGCCTACATGTACACAAGTACAAGGGTACAGTTTGTCAGTTGAAACTAAGTAAAAGCTGGTAAGTTCAGTTATGCATGTGCTGTAAATCTAACCGAAAAGAAGTCTGCTGAAAATCGAAAGGAGATGAGTTCAACCAATCAGAGCACTGAATTCTTCCCCTTCCTTATTACAAAAATCAAATGGGTTGTGATCATGATGTAGAAATGCATGTCATTTCAAGAGACTGAATCAACAGATTTTTCCACTTGGCCCCCCCTTTTTTATTTTAAATAAGTGTAATAACATCAAATTCTGTAAATACTAAAAATTAAATATACTGTATACTATTTTTACAAAAAATACTTTAAAGCAAGTTTACTTTTCTTGTCACTGTTAATTATAGGATTAGTTTAGTACAGGTGATATTTTTGAACAAGGTTGAATGATGCAATGTTCCTTATCACCAAAGTAAGCAGTCAGTTGAGTCTATATGGGTTTTTCATTTTTTTCTGGATGATTTTAGATATTGAATAACTTGACAATATAACCCAAGTATGGAAATGCCCATTTGTAATGTACTTAACAAATTTTTCCAAGGTTAGCAGGTCTGCAAGTAAGTGAGAAAATATATTGTAGTTGATTGTTGTTTTTTGGCTATTATTCATACAAAAAAGGTGACAACACAAATTTTTCATGAGGCGTGAGTGTGATAATATATTTGTGTGCAACCACACAAGGAGGGTACACATAGTCATAGCTTGGGTTTCCAATTCTCTCTCCTTAGTTAATTAAAGGCTGATTAATGATGTGTCGGACTGAAGTGTTGTGTTTGCCCAAGGTGTGAGTTCTCGAATTCACACCTTAATCAGACCATACTGTGTTTACTCAGAATGCTTGCCTCTTTTGTGTGTGAGGGTGAATGTTAGTGTGCACACGGGCTCTATCGCGCAGGCGCGCGTGTGTGTGTATTTGCATGTGTTTAAGTGGGGGGCTGCGTGCAACAGGAATCTGATGTACAACCCAAACAGATGCTGATTAGCGTTAGCTGCTTACAGTGGAAATAGACATATGGATTAGGCTCATTAAGTTGACTGTACTCAACAAAACCACCCTTTTACAGGAAGAAGGTTAATACTTTTTGTGTCGACCTTGCAGTTGAAATGCATCATTACCACTATCCACTGGCAAAAATCCCATCAGCCAAATTATTCATTTTTAATGCCTTATTCTAAAACTTGCACAAGGCTAAATTTTATTTAGTTATGCCTCCTTTTTAGCAATCCATACTCCACCAAAGTGGAATGTTAAAATCAAAATGTCAATACATGGAGGAACTTGTTTGTGAAAGTTAATATCAATCAGTTGTTACAACTAAAGTTTTTGTGACAGTGCCTTTGGCATCACAGGTCTTCATCTCAGATAACTGAAAATTATGTGACTTTTAAAACAGACTTCACAGAGTAACTAGTTGAACGTGGTAAAGGTTTAATCAAGTTTTTATTTCAGTGCATGGATTTAAATGTGAAGGAATTCAATGAAAATACTCCCTCTTTTCACCCTTAAGCAAGTTATCTTTGAGATCTGATTTGAACTGATTTGACTTGAAATTTGGGAAAATAAAATTCAGATCAGGTCTGGTCAGGATTTGGTTTGTCAAAGTTCTGTTTTCAAAGTTTGTCCGTCTTTGGTCTTTTGTATGGTACCTTGAAACATTATTCTACCATATGGATTTTAAGCAGCCATCCTCAGTGTCATGCATGGTAAAGGAAGAAGTTTATTCCTCCCTTGGTTTAAGTATTTCAAGGGTAAAAATCTTTGTTTATGTGTAAAGGTAATTTAATGTAGGTAGATTAGCCACAGTTCTTGTTTTTCTTAACTGTATTTGTATTGCCTATGCTCTTTTTTAAATCCTGTAAGCAGTTTTAATTGGAATACATGGGTTTACTTATGACACTTTCAGAGCTACAGTTGAGATTCATTTTTGTAAGGTACATTTGCATATTCATGTAGAATATTGTCATTGTGAAAACCGTCTTTCTGTGGCACATTCTCTTTATCTGAACTCTGTCTCTAATGAAAGGAAAAACTGATGTTTTTGCAGTCCCATCTTTTCACTCTTACTGGCTCGTTCGCTCTCTGGCACGTCTGTACTCTGGATTCAGTATATTTCTGTAGCCTCTCCCTCTGTCTCTTCCTCTCTTGCACACATATCTTCTACTGTGACTCCTTTTTTCAATTCTCCTTGGTTCTCCTTCTACCCTCTGTCTCTCCTTACCTTTTTTCCCCCTTTTTTCCTTCTCTATCCTTCTCTCTCTCCCGCTCTCTTGCTCTCTCCCAGTGAAAGGCTGAGAATACCCAAGGGAGCTGATGCAATTAAAATGCTAATCCTGTCTGTCTACAGAGAGAGGGAGAGGGGGGGCTGACAGCATGAGGGATTGCGGCTCACATGGAGAACTCGACTGAAATGGAGAACAGGAGGGGGGGCACTGGGGGAGGTGGGTGGGGGTGTGCTGAAAGGGAGAGGGGGGGAGGGGATATGTGTTGGGGGGAGACAGAGAAAAAGGGGATGCTAGTAAGGGAAAAGACGGACAAGGATAAAGCTTGTGTTGTGAGCTGAGCAATGATATACTGACTGCGTTTAAGTCTTACCTATCTGTATGTGAGGAAGGCATTTCAGTTAATGTACAGTACTACACTATTGGTTAGGTTGTTCACCCTTACCTTTACCCCACTTCATATATTGTGTGTTGTGTCTGCACAGCACACCATTTCCACATTGCCTGTGCTGAAATGAGAATGATTATGTATGCAGTGAAAGCCCAGCTGGATACCCTGAATATTTCATAGTATGTGTTGCACACTCCGTCTCTCAATGCCACACAGCCCAGCTAGGGTGGTAACGTGTGTATAATGGTGTGATTTCTAAGAGCTGTGGATGCAGGCTGTCTCCATTTTTTAGAAAAGGAAAATTTAAGTATCATTCATACAGCACTCCGAGTTTTAGTCTCTCAGTAAGAGAACCAGCCCAGCGGCAATGTCAGTAACCAGTTGATCAAAAGGAAACACTGCTTAGATTTGGGAGCAAAACAGCCAGCCAGCTCCCAGACCTGTAGTTTTTTCTTATCGTTATTTGTATTTTTCTGTGGTGTCCTGGTTGATTTGTAAGTGAAAGGCTTTCAAACTACATCTTACCTGGGTTCATGTCATAATCCCTTTCTATGCACTATCTTAACTCAAGTCATCACAACAGCTGCTGTTATACTACTAGGCCACTAGACTGCGCATGAGTGCAATTGTGGGTAATCACAGCTTAATTGGAGTAATTAGGGGAATGTAGGAGCATTAGGCTACAGCTGGGGGCCATAATGAGGAGTGGGGGCAAAAGGGAGGGGCACGAGGTGCGAAGCTTTAAGAACCACAGTTGCCCTCTCTACTGTAGGTCAGCTGTACTTGACTGAACAGTACAGAAAAAAACTCCACACTTGGCTACATACAGTCAGAACTGTCTGCGGCTAAATGGCTTAAAATTTTATCACTTGACACTAAACTTTAACTGCCATCACAGCATAGGCAGAGTATTCAGTAATCATGTAGATTCAACAGGTACAAAACAAATACTACAGAACCTTGATTAGTAAATTAATTACAGGCTATCTGGCTAGAAAATGCAGAGTTGGTTGAGAGAATGACTGGAAGAAAAGAAAAAGAGGAGGGAAAGAGATGGGCGAATCAGGGTCATTAGTTCAGGCGGCTGGGTCTGCTGCATTCCTGAGCCCTGAGATGGGGGAGCAGCAGAGCAGGAATGTGCCTTGGAGAGTGAGAGAAGACCTAAGCAGAGGGAAAGAAAAAGGCAAGAAGGAACAAGAAAAAAAGGGGGAGGTGTGCTTTGCTACAAGAGGCCTTAAACGGTGGAACAGACTCATTTATCAAATGAAGTTTGAAAAAGCAAACACTCATCTGCTCCATAGTACTTCGAAACTTTAAGCAAAACTGTTTTTGTCTTCATTTCTTTCAGGTCTGTGAGCTCCACAGTACAGCTCTACTCACTTGTTAGCTTGAACTGCTCCACAACTGCAAGCTTATTTTTAGCATCACTCTCTATGGGGTAACTTTGACAGCATAATCATAAGATGGTTAAAGTTAAGACTAACGAGAGGTTCTGAATGAGTGAGCTTGTGCACCCCTTAACCTTTGATGATAACCAGTGTAATCCCTGAAGAGGACAAGCGCCTAACCCAGTTTCCACTGGGATTAATCTTGTCATCCATATTGTTAGCGTCTGTCTCCCTCAGAATCCTGTCTGGTTTCAGTATTGTTAAAATTCTCTTCTACCTCTTTAATTTGTTCCTTAATTACAAAGATCAATGAATGCGGATTTGTTACTATTAAATTTGTGATTCAATCAATATTTTACAATATTTCCGCTGTGTAACATTTATATAATGGTCTCCCAATTTCTTCGCAAACATTCCATGGAAAACCTGCATACACTTATTATGCAAAAATACTTTGAAATCAATTTATCACTGTATCAATATTAAAACAATGTTAATGTACATAAAGGTTAGGAAACAAATGGTCAGTTATCAAAATACTTGTTGATAGTCAATTGGTTGATAATATAAGTCTTGATATTTTGCAGTTTGTCTGATTAGAATTTAAATTATGTTGTGAAAATGCAGTATAAGTAAAATAAGTAATGCAGAAACCATGTTTTCCATCTGATTTTTTTGTACAAATTAAACAAAACGTATTAGTAAACAACATGTCCAGGTAACTGAATTATCACACTAAGTTGCTCCTCTTACTTTTTGAGGCTGAATAATTGTGAAGCTAAAGGGTAAAGAGAAAATGTGGTTAGTGTTAAAAGCTTTAGGCTCTTAAGAAAATAGTTGTCTGTACTTTAAACTTTTCAGTAACAGAGTGGTATCTGTAGGGTAGTGTATGTGTGAAAGAGAGAGATGAGAGCATGGCTGCAGGCTGACAGAGGTCCTGGTATAATGCAGTGGTGGGGAGCAGCAACTGATAACTATACTTATGGCCACTGGGGCTCATAGTGACAGCACATGCACTCCCATTACTGGTCCCATGCCTCATGCCCTTATCTCTGGCAGCCTGCCACAGAGAAACCACACTGCCCTCTGCTGTGGATTTGAAGGAAGTTCAGGCTCATTGAGAATTCAGTCAGGCTCTCATAGCAATGACTCAGGGGAGAAACTTGACTGGGTTTTGACAGGGCTGCACTTCTTTGAATTTTAGCAGTGATAAAGCATCTTCCTATGCACCCCTGGAACCCACAGTATTACCATTCTCCTTGAAAAGAAATGTGTGGTCTGACAGTTTTCAAAAACTTTTCAACCAACAGGTTTTTCTTTGCCAAAGTAAAGTGTTCACACTTGGGTAGTCTGTAACAAAAACTGTTCTTTGCAAATAGGACAATACAAACCCTGCCTGCCTAAACCCCATATTTGTTATTCTTTTCTGTCTAGTGCTGAGTATACGTGGCGTGCAGGAGGAAGACCCCCCAGATCCCCAGATCATGCGCCTGGACAACATGCTGCTAGCAGAGGGTGTGTCAGGACCAGAGAAAGGTGGAGGATCAGCTGCAGCGGCTGCAGCTGCAGCAGCAGCAGGGGGTTCGCCCACCGACAGCAGCATTGAACACTCGGACTACAGAGCCAAGCTAGCCCAGATCCGACAGATCTATCACTCTGAGCTGGAGAAGTATGAGCAGGTGTGTGCTTGAAAATATACTGTTATTCATATATATTAACATATCATAATGAATTAAATATGGATCAGCCAGTTTAATTGGGAAGTCAGTCAATCTGGTAACAAATCATCTAGTTTCAATTACAAAGAAATATATAGTAAACTGTTGTATTTTTAAAATATGACTGTAGGGTTTTTTTTTTTTTTCAGCTACGCAACACTATATAACTGGCTACAGCTATTTTTATGTTTGATGCTATTTTAATTACTACTGCCAGTTGCTGAATTGTTAGAAATAAACTAGGCATTGGTAGCAACATGCTTCAGACAGCTTATAGCCTGCAGGTACTTAAACATGGGCTATCCTAGATGACTTAAACTTTAACCAGCCAGTCAATAACATATAAAATTATATGTTGTAGAATAGTACATATGTAAACCAGGACTCATTCTTTATAATTCAATTTAGTGTACTCCAAAGTCATTTAAAGTGTGCTATGCTGAAAATTTTGTTGTTTAAATGAAAGGGGGTGGAAGGCCGTGGTTCATTAGATCCATGAAGACTAATTTTGGTGTGTCATTTCAAAATATATGATCACACTTGGTATGAACAGACATTGCAATTAAGTTCTCTTCAGATCACATGACCAAATTGCCACAAATCGGCAGGTCTACAATACTTTTTTGGGGGTTCAGCTTTCTAAACCCTTGACTCTTAAATGTGCCATTTCCTAGTGTAGGTTTGAGAACCACTGAAGTTTACTGTTTTATTGCTTTAATTATACCAGTAACTCAAAAACTAGTATCCTTATATTACTCTATTTTAATCTAATAAAAGAAGGCATCCAATTAACATGAATAAGACAGCTGAGGTCTACATGCCATCATCAAAACTATTTTTTTCTCTTTTTACAGTAGTATTCAGCTTTTTTCTCTCACTTCTTGTTCCAGGCCTGCAGTGAATTCACTAACCATGTAATGAACCTGCTGAGAGAGCAGTCTCGCACGCGGCCCATCTCTCCCAAGGAGATTGAGCGCATGGTGGCCATCATTCACCGCAAGTTCAGCTCTATCCAGATGCAGCTGAAACAGAGCACCTGCGAGGCTGTTATGATTCTGCGCTCACGCTTCCTTGATGCCAGGTCTGTCTGAGTGCTGGTATATTGTCACCACCTGTGAGTGTATGTGTACGTGAATGTGTGGGTGTATGTTAGATGGCTGATCATTTTCTTGAGGGCTATAGTGGTCTGAGCAAGTATACATCGTTGTTTCAGCTATGTACAATCCAAACAGGTTGGTCATTATCTCTTTTCTCTGTTTGTCAGACGTAAAAGGCGCAACTTTAACAAGCAAGCCACAGAGGTGCTGAACGAGTATTTCTACTCCCACCTGTCTAATCCTTACCCTAGCGAGGAAGCCAAGGAGGAACTGGCCAAGAAGTGTGGGATCACTGTATCTCAGGTAAATTGCTAACACACAGGACTAAGTAAAGGTACACTGTAGCTGTTTTGTGAAAGCTGGGTTATTTAAGTCAACCTGTCTGATTTCAGATCAGTTTAAAATACATATATAAATTACAGCAATTTTTTTGGAAGGTTTGTTTGTTTTTCTGTTAGCTCAAGTAAAAGAAAAAAGCAGAGCGATTGAGACCAATGATACATTTCCTTGTTTTTAGTTTTAGCTGAGGAAGCTACAGCAGTGATGCTATGCTATTAATGTAAAGGAAATGGGGAATCCACATTTTTGACATCCTTTTGTCGTACAGGTCTCTAATTGGTTTGGCAACAAGAGAATACGCTACAAGAAGAACATTGGTAAGTTCCAGGAGGAAGCGAACCTCTACGCAGTCAAAACAGCAGTGGATGCCGCCAATGTGTCTGCGCAGGCTAGCCAGGCCAACTCTCCCGCAACTCCCAACTCAGGTACCACTTCCTTCATCTCACCTAAACACAAGCCCTGCAACTTCTTAGTTAAAATGCTTCAGTTCCTCTACATACACATTAGTTCTTACACACAACTGAACCAGCAGCTGTCTACTACTGCCACTTTTACCAAGATTTTGACAACATAATGCGTATTTAAGCCCTTTGATGAACTGGCGGCTTGTCCAGGTTTACCCCATTGGTCGCCCAGTGTCAGCTGGGATCAACTCCAGCCCCTCCCCCCTTGACCCTGTAAACAGGATAAGTGGTTATGGAAAATAGATGTATGAATGAATAATGCATTTTTTATTGATCTTAACTGCAGGAAAAAACCATAAGATGTTAGTGTGTGTTAGAAGATTTTCTGTTCCATGTAAAACAGGTATAAGAGTAAGAAAGCGTAGGTCACTGAATGAGCAGCCAAGAGTAATAATTCATAGCCCTTTTTTATTTATGATTTTATTTTTTTAAGTAAAACATCTTTCAGCGGTTGTGTGGCTGATGTTTGCTGAGACAAACCCAGGCTTTTAGGTCAGTAAAATGATCTATTTCAAATAAGGTGGTTGAGAATCTCATTGAAGCCCATTATTGAAATTTACCTCTTCTAGTCAGTGTCCATGACCAGTAGTGACCTTTTGACCCCATGGGATTGTGGTAGGGGCTGATTGGATATTGGCTATATATATATATATATATATTGCCTGCAGGGTCACCGAGGTCATACAGTTTGTCTCACACAGGCGACGCCTACCTCGGTCTGCATTCGCTCAACGGGGAGGGTCTCAACATCGCCCCCTCTTTACAGTCGCAGGTATGCACTGAGGACAGCTGCAGAGTTGACCTCAATGCCATAAACCTAGCCACCCAGAATCCCTGAATACCTACCCCCAGCTTAGTTCCTGTCAAAATTTTCCTCAAATCCTGTCCTGACCTTACCTTTGACCCCATCAACTCCTCCCCCACCAGAAACACAAACAAACTGACCCTTCTTTGCTCTGCATAGTGAGCCCTGAGGAGCTTATGGCTTCACTGGAGAGGAATAATATCAGTTTGTTAAGACTATTTAGATTCCTACCCTTGCATATCCCTTTCTAGTCACATATACACACAGTCTCAATCCTTCTTTTGAGAAAGCACAGAGTCAGCCCCAGCACCGGGACTGAACCAGCAGGCCCTCAGATTTTGGTGATTTCCTTTTTTTTAGGTAGCCCTGCTCCTATATCTTTATAAGACTCTTAATTTTTCCCCCTTCCACACAGTGTCTCCGTCTTACCTTTCCATACGTCAACCCCTTGTGAGCATTTTTTTGTTCAGGAAGAATCCACAGATTTCTGCTGTTAAGCACTATGTATTTTACAAATTTAAGGAACAAAAGTACAAGATTAAGGTGCAAGATAAGCTTTTTGGCCTCAGCAAAAGTCTTTCACTTCACTTCACTGAAATGACAGCAGAAGTGGTTTAGCTAAGAATTGTGAAATTGTGGTTGAGCCACAATGCTTAGTGGTGGCGTTTACTGTTAAACAACTGTTGTGTGAACTTTTTAGTGGAAGAGTTCACAAGCAGGCTAACAGTTATTAATAAAACATAATTGCTCTGATGCATACAGTAGAGGTTTGTGGATACTATCACTCTGTCTTCAGTCTGTGGTTGTATATAAAATAGAAGTTAGTAGCAGAAAAAAAATCTAGTCATCTAATGTTGTTGTATGGAAGGTTTTGTTAAAATGTGTGACATGTTTTGTCTCTGATAGGTGGATACCCTGCACCGTGCTACACACCTGACGGGCGGCTATGAGGAGCTGTCAGGTAGTGGCCTCTACACCCCTCATCGCCTGGATGTGAGTAAAAAGCTCCTTTTGTGGTGTTGCTAATGAGTAACAGGGTACCTGCACATTTTTCAAATACAAATGTGACTACTTGAAAGACCTTTCCAATACTTTGATAAGGATTTAAAAGTGCTTTACATCAAGTGTAGAAGTGCAAAAGAAACACAATAAAATGACATCTTTATGCCTTTTGTTTTTTCATCTCTCATTCATCAAGCACCAAACTAAGTGTTTTTGGTTTCAGAACTTGTGGCACAAAAAAAGTATACAGTTTTCATCTTTTTAAAGACTTAATGGTCATAAACATTTTTTGTATTGCCAGTCATTTCTGAGTATGACCCTCTCTTCATTAAAAGGACCAATGCATCCTCATATTTATGTAATTCAGTCCAACGTTCAAGAAGTATGCTTGCAAATTAAGATATTGTAGAAATCCAATTACATCTGCCACATGTATGTGGATTTACAGCATGTTCTTGTTCTCCCGTGTAACCTGATTTGTGAGTAACGTGGTAATTTAAGAGCATAAAAAAACCACACCAAATGTTAGATTATGACATTTTTTTTTTTAAAAGATAGGTGGTTTTTCAAATAATTAACATTTTGTTTGCAACCAGTAAGCTATATTGAGGCTGCATTTTTTGGCTAGTAAGGACAAATAAAGCTGTTTGACTGCTAATTATGAAGCTCCTTAATGCAAAATACTCTCCTCTTTGACATCTTGCAGGCTAACAGCTGGCAGGACACCACCAACCCCCCCTCGGTCACCTCCCCTCCCGGTCCTCCTGGCAGCGTCCACTCCGACACCTCCAACTGAGTCGGTGGCTCTCCCTGCCATCACTTCATTTCCACTGCGGTCTGCTTTGAATACCATCCTCTGTCCTCATTTTCCACCATTCCCTCGTCTCTCAACCGGACAGCCACACAAGGCTGTACTCGTGCTTCATAAACACACACTGTGCTGGAACACAGGACAGCCGAACAGTAGTCAGGAGGAATCTTCTCTCTACCCCTCAGTTCTAGTTCAATGCTAGAAGCTCCTTAACTCCAAACAAAAGAGGAATGGAGCTCACTGATGCTGAAACCGATTGAAAAGATCTTTGTTATGAAGGACTTTTTCAAAAACCACTGACCCAGCTGTGTAGATGATCATGATGTCTGTACATTATGTGTATATGCACGTTAACTTCACACAGTAATTACACAGCTTGTCCATGTGCCGTTGACCTCTGCACTCGACCCTTTGCTTTGGAAAAGTGTGTGATTTCCTGTATCTCTTGAAGCTTTGGTATTTAACAGCCAAACTATTGATACAGATCACCAAGGAGCTCTGCTCACCTTGCTCGTACCAAAGTGCTGCCCTTGAAGTTGTCATCACATCTGTTCCTCCGAGATGACTCTCTGCCAACTCAACACAAGACACCATTGTATCTTCCAGTCCTTGATAGCTTGATGTTTCATTCTGTTGGAGATTTCAAAGTGAGTACTTGAGATATGCACAAATGTGCATGCACCCCCCTTCCATAACACACAAACCTCACAACTTTTTAGTCATTTTCATGGTGAGCTGACATAAAAGATGTGTCAAGCACAAAAGTTAGCATCCTCGTAATGGGTGTCTCTACCTGTAAAAGGGTAGTCAAGGGGATCACTGTTCTAAAACAGACGGGACAGGTGATAATAGGGCTGGTGAGAAAAGGAGGAAAGGGCAGAGAGAAGAATATCTTTGGTTGAGTGGATGTAACTAATAGCCCTTTTTGTTTCTAACCAATAGAGGGTGTTGGTAGATGGCTTGTAGACTTTACTTCTTGCTTTCTGTTCTCTAGTTTATTTGATTGTAGACTATTTCTAATGCTGTTTCACCAAGAATGCACCAGCCACCACCAAAAATGAGCTCAATAAAGCATCTAAATGACGTTAGGAGAAGGGTAGAAAGATTGTGGGGCACTGATGTGTTATTGGGACAAATGTGACATGAATTTAGAATCGTGACTGTCTTCCATGCATGTAGGACTTCTAGGCGTGATATTATTGTTTTCATTTAACCTTCGGAGTTTTTAGCTTCTTTTTTATTAACGAAAAAAATAAAGGGTATAATTATTACAGTCAGACCAAAAAGGAAAAAGAGCATCATGTATTGCTATGATGTGTATGTCTCTGTGTAGGCATGTGTACAGTGTTCTTGGGATGTCTTAGTCAAACTGGCTGGTGCCCTCTGACCTTTGTAAGACTAAAGACTGGGTGCTTCCACCAGCCGACACACCAGGGGGGGTTCAACTGAGATCTCCTCCCCATCTTGAAACATTTAAGCTTGTGAGCCTGAGGCAACACACTGCAACCTTCTGTTGTACCAAAACCAAAAATACCATGTTCAGCAATGTAATAATGCTACTCTGTGTCTCTCTAACTTTGATGCACAGCCACCTTTTCAGTTTGAGGAGAGGAGGGAATTATATTTGTATCTGTGTCTCTCTGTGTGGTGTTGTCATGCCGCAAGTTGATTTGATTTTAGGGGTTTATGTTGTTGGGTGTCATGGGAGGGTGGATGGAGTGAGGACTGTCATATCACACCTTTTTTTTTTTGATTGTGAGCATAGAAAGTGTGCTCTCCCCTTTACCCATCTTTGATTTTTTCTTGTAAAACCACAACTCTTTCGTTTTCAGTTCAATGGCCAATTGGGCAAGGGCTTCTCTCTCTCCTCTGTTACCAAAAAAAGAGGCAGCACTGCGTGTAGTAAAACTCTTAACCCGTGTTTAAGAAAAACCTGCAAAGTTTTTGGGTATTATCATTTTTTGGAACTATTTTATACATTAACCGTTATGTGAATAACAAAGCATTTTGATAGTAAGGTAAAGCCTTATGAAGATTTCAGTGTCACTCAAGACTCTGTTGAATCATTATGTTACAGAACAAAACTTGAGCTTATGAGCTGGTCATATGTGATATCCCACATCTAATTATTTGTTTTGTTACTCATCACAGTTCATGACTGTATTTTATGACTAACGCTATCACCACACCAAATTATCATCCTCCCCCTTTTTCTACCTGTTGTAATGGATGTCACTGTACAGTTTGTGTAATGTTTCAGTATTTTTTTCTTTTATAAATTTTGATGTTTGGTTGAACTGCCAGTTTTATTTGGCCTTTTTGTCACAGGATTCACAATAACTCTGTATCAATTTTGAATATTATTTAGGTTTTTTGTTACATAACCAGGAGGCAATGTAGGATTTACAGGTGTTACTTTTGGTGCTGTGGAAAGATAATTGAATTAAATAAGGTTCTACAGCAGACATTATTTGGTGTATTTTACCATACAGATTTATGCACCCCCTTCCCATCTGATTCCCCCTCAGTCTCTACTTATCCACAATTATAAATCTTTTTAAAACCTGCGTAAATTATTGCATGATATCTGAAAGGTCTGTTTATGAAAGAAGCTTTGAAACAGTTACATTGTCACACTAACATTTGTTAAATGGAGATCTTTTGAAGATTCAAACCAGCTTATGCAATTAAACTATAAAGGCAAAAAGATAACTCCAGAAAATGAAATGTTTTCAAGTAAGGTAGTTCTGTATTTTCAATGCAGGATTATTGAGACAGGCAGTAGTATGTTTGCATATAGTTTAGAGGAGGTTAATACTGAAATTGTTTGAAGATGTTTTGATTAATTACTAAAATGCGCCTTATTTAAAATTGTTAATTACCACACTAAAACATGAATGCATTAACAATTAACATTGTTGGTTCCTCTGTATATTTGCAGCAGACCTGCAGCTCTAAGAAACACAGTTTAATATTACTTTCTACTGTTTATGTTTAACTCCTGCTTGGATTCTGCAAGTAACTAATTGACTTCCACAGCACCAAATGGATTCTTTAACCTTTTTGATTTCATTGTTTTTATTAGTATATTTGTATCTCCCCTCTTTCCCTTGTATTTACCCCTCTCTCTACCTCTGTCTTTCCATTTCTCTTGTATATAATCCCCACTGTTTTCAGACTTGTGAGTCTGTATGAACTCCTTTTATACCTCAACTTTAGAATTGTTCTAGAAAGAGTAAAACAAAAAGGAAGATTATGACAAATTGTAGTGTTCTTATTAGAAAATTAATAAAAATGATTTAGTGTGATTTTTCAGTATTTGATTTCAGACTTTAGGAGTGTTTCATTTTATAATTTGTCACAAATGCTATTGTGATAGTCAAATGTAATAAAAGGAGAGATTGCACCATCTGATGATTAATATGTGAATCTGTCAGCCTGATTGAGTCTGAGAAAAACACTATCATGAGATATTAAAGCATTTGTTCAACATGGATAAAACCATTTTCAGCTTTACAACATATGCATTATGTGTTTGTTTTTTATTCAATTTACATATTTACACATGGGAGAGAGAGGTCGTTGTGCAGCAGAAAATCAAAAGCATCAATGAAGTTTACACTGTGTGTGGGGCATATCAGTACGTTGTGAAAGTCTTTTCTTTTTTCAGGCTTGCAGCGATTGTACCCCCAACATTGTACAACTGTCGTCTTTGTTTGTGTCTGCACAGACAACCTGGTCATGTGACTGTGGAACACAGCTAAGAGTTTCCTGTAAACAAAACACAATTTTTAGTTAATAGTGGCCCTTTCTCTTTTATCTAGGTCACAGGTACTGGTATAAATAGCATACAGCCTCTTTCAAACTGCTTTGTGGCTGTCAAATTTGCATCTTGCATCATTGTGTTGCATTTTGCACTGTCTGGTCAACAAAGTTCTGTATCATCTTAAAAACTCTGTACCTCTGGGGACGATGGGGCAATCTCAACAGGTGACACTTCCCTCTGCTGGCCAGCACTTCTTTGACACAGGCAACACAGGATTGACTTGAATGTCCTCCGCATCTCGTTGTCTCGTAGAGAATAAATGATAGGATTGACCAGAGAATTG
This sequence comes from Acanthurus tennentii, assembly GCA_029783805.1. Lineage (NCBI taxonomy): Eukaryota > Metazoa > Chordata > Actinopteri > Acanthuriformes > Acanthuridae > Acanthurus > Acanthurus tennentii. Next base: position 8,068,949 of record JAPZDZ010000009.1, on the reverse strand, counting down.
CACTCTGCTATCACTAAACAGAACTTCTCATAGGCATTGGCGTTGCTGTCTTTACCCAACAACCCATCCAGTAAGAGAATCACAAGGCCAGGCGTCCAGCAGATTACGAAGGCACCTGCAGAGATGTTGGCTGTTAACTAGTGCAGATAAAAGTCAATAACAGTAAATGAAAAGACAAAATCAAAGACAATATAATATGATCCTTGTTAGCTCCAAGTGTAGAAATGTTAGGTATCATTTGTACCCTGATTGCTTAACATCAAAGTTAACTTCCAGTAAAAAAGATATTTATCTCCAGGAGATGAGTCACCTGTGCAGTCACAGATGTGGAAAATAACAAGAAAATGTAACTTCAATTTAACTGTGACATGCTGGAATTTTTTGTCAAGCTTTGACATGAAATACCGTGGTACTCAGACATGGTTTGACAAAGATTAGAGCTGCAAAACCAGTTTGATGAGGAAGTGAGATGTTGTAAAAATCATAAATCAACAAGATGTCAAAAAACATAACTAGGCTGTTCATTTTTTTTAGCTCATCACAAACCACAAAAACTCGACCTTTGTACCACAACAAATGACCAACGGTGGAGGCCTGCACAAAAACAACTTCTCACCCAGAACCATGGAGATAGTTTTCATCAGGTTGATAACAGTCTGGCCGTGCTGCATGTCCATGGTGTGCTGAGCTGCATACCTGCTCTGATATCTCACATAGATAAAAATGCGAGCGTACATGGCCACCATGATAAAGAAAGTGAGCAAGTTGAGAACAGCCCAGAAGACAAGAAAGCGGCGACTATAGAGAGGAGCAACAGTGGAGCAATCATCCAGATCACACTCGCAGTTCCAAATCGTTGAGGGAACCAGGCCCATGATGATACTTATGGCCCAGATGCAGACTATCAGTAGCACCACACGTCGCTTAGTCATCTTGCTATGCAGCTGCATGGTGATGATGGTCTGGTGGCGTTCCACTGCAACAGCCAGCAGGTTAGCCACAGAGGCTGTCAGGCTCATATCAATCAAAGCTCCACGGATGTACCACTGTTTTTTGGTGAGCATGCTGGTCCAGGGGCCCGTGTTCAACATAAGGTTGGCGTAGGCTATACCTGCAAACAGGTCTGCTGCAGCCATGTTGCCTAGTAGATAGTAGATAGGGAAGTGGAAGCTATGGTTCATAAAGATAGCCACCATCACCATCAGGTTTGCCAGGACAACGATGAGACATACTGTCAAGCCCAGTCCAATCACCACATAGTCCCGCATCGACCAAACTGTACTGATCTTCTTATCCACATGAATGTAGAAGAAAGTGACATTGTGGCTGTAGTCACATGTGTCCCACAAACTGCTCTCTGTGGCCATTACTGCAAACAAAAAACAGCCGTATAAGGAAATGTGGTTGTCTACAAGAGGTGCAAGAACAAGGTGGTGCACCAAACAGTAAGGCTTTCCTCTCAGCCAATCATCTTTACCAGACATGTGTGAGGCAGTCATGATATCAGTTTTATGCTCTTTTCTCAAACATTACATTTTTATAAACTGACTTCTGTAACAACTTGAAAGACTTGAAAATGCATCAGTTGTGACCCCAGATTATTATACAGCACTATGGATATTGTGACAAATACACAAATGCCATAACTGAATAAATTTAACACATAAGGTGTGAGTGTCATCAGGAAACATAATCATCAGCAGTACAGAGTGAGTACTATTAGTTTCAGTAAAGGACACTTTTTTTGTCTGTTGGTGTCAGAGGAAGTACTATGAATATTATCACCCTGCTATAAATTATTTGATCACGCAGGTATCTACATTAACTCTCCATTAACTGTTTTGTCCATAAAGTCATTTTAAAAGATTGCGATAACAATTTTACAAGGACCAAAAGTGTCAACTTTATGTTGCTTTTGTAGTCCTGACAGCTGCCCAAATAATTAACAAAAAACTAAAACAAGAAAAACGACAATCCTCAGATTTGAAGAACTGAAACCATTCGGCCAAGTAGCCGCATATAAAGAGAAGCAAATGTAAAAACGACTAAACAATTCAACTCACGTTTACTTTAAATTCTGGGAAATAGTGTTTCAAAATAGTACTATAAAACATTTTTAGTTGTTGTAAGGTGTTTCCACTCTCAGTAGAATGTGTCATTGATAACTGACCTCCTTAGATAAACAGATCTTAAACTGCGCTCAGAATGTTGGTGTCCTGACTTTCTACAGAGACGTTTATTTAGTGAAACTATCATTGAAAATTAACCTACCGCTGTGTTCAGGGTTTCCTCCATCCAGACAAGTCTGACGACAGATTTTTTGCTGCCATCTGATGGGACCGAAAATCTTGAGCTGCTCTTACTTATTCTTGCTCATGCGGTGTTCAGTTTCTTGCTGACGCCGCCTCTCTGAATTATTCTCACTCAGATCAGCTGCACCCGTCAAACAGGTAGTTGTGCTGCCTCCAGCTAGAACCTGAAGTATCGGAAAAAACACATTGCTCCCAGACACTTGGAACTACAAGTAAAATTAATATCCGTACTATCATAATAAATAAAATTAAGGAGTTAAAACACACAATCGCTCTCTCTCACACACACTCACACACAGAAGTGTGAAACATGAACGGAGTTCTGTCGTGTGTTGTTTATTTAGAAGGAGCACCTGAAGGCAGCAGAACATGAAAGAAATGGCAATAGCAAAGAGAGTAACTAAATTCTGCATTTTCAATATAAAACATATATGAACAAATATATACTTGTATTTAGTTTAGAGGTATGAATATTTATTAATTGGCATTTAGAACTAACAAACATTTTCATAGATGCAGTGCTTGTCTCTTTTATTTTGAAAGTGCTTCACCGGAAGACTTCGATGGCTTTCCTGCTGTCTTGAAGCAATAATGCTGTGGCCACATTAAGAAACTGCAACACAAAATTAAACCATATGCTTACACATTGTTCTTAATCCAAATTCATAACACCTCCATGATTACCACAAATAGTACATACATTGATGATTTAAGTAGATGTTCATAATTTTCAACCATGAATTATTTCATAAAACTGTATAGTTGCAGGATTCGTGCCAAGATAAGCAGTCATTTTTAAAGCAGGAGTAGGCTTTGATAGTCTCTACGGAATTTATTTATCAAAACATTCAGACTAACAATTTAATGATTATGGGTTCTACTCTCAATTTTCTTTTTGCCATTTAACATAGAGATATAATCGAGTTGCGAAGTATTAACTTTTTAATTTAGTTTTATAAGTTTTTTTGGTCAACACTTAGTAGAGTAATTAAGTTTTTCGGGGAAATTATTAGGAAAATTTTCGTTCTTCAATACCACATATTTTCAGGGAAAACAGGCAAAAATATTCAGATAACTTCTTTAATAGTTACCTACGAATGTTTGCTGCCCTCTTGTGGTCACAACGAATAACTGTTAAATTGCCGTCAATACAATGCTACAACTTCCGGTATATCCTCTCAAAATAAAACAACCCAAAGACACACGAAACAGCGATTTAAGTTCTCTCCAGTTACCACAGTTAACAATTCAATTGTCACACTCCTCTGTGGTTGTTATACAG
>JAPZDZ010000009.1:8052415-8064240 GCA_029783805.1 Acanthurus tennentii | reverse complement strand
TGCAGCCACTGGAGGGCAGTAATGACACCAAATAAATAAGGGCTCCGTCGGTTTGTAGCGTCAAGTCAGACAAGCACCATATCACATTTCCGACTAATGCTTTCAAAATAAAATGGCTTTAGGCTGAGGCTGTTTTATGTCCCGCTTCAGTAAATGGTTGTGGACAAAACTTTAGCTTGTAGACCTGCAACACCTTATATTGTGTTGTATATTGTATAATATACAAAAATAAATCTTACTTGTCATGTTACTGGAGAATTATTACAATTAAGTCCCTGCTGTGACCCCTCGAGAACAATATAACCATGATTTCTTAAGCTGGTGTCTGACTGCTTAATTATTTCTTTTTTAATAATGGTACTAACACATTTTCTACAGTACAACTGTAACCACCTCTTCCCTCTGTAGAGAAATTGGGCCTATGAAAGGTTATCAAGCCACTGATCTTCTCACATATTTGTCAGTCAAGTGTCCCTTATCTTGCCTTTGTACTATTTGAAACAAAGCCTACAAAAAAGTGGGTGTTTGTGTTGAGTTTTTTATTTTACATTGTAAACCTGAAAAATAGTAACTGAGGCAACTTAAAATATTAATACTAGGACGTAGGCAGAGGTTACAGTGCTACTCTGTGTCCTCTGTCTCACAATGGATGAGAATTGCAGGGTAGATGGGATGCAGATTCCAAGAGAAAAAATAAGTAACAGTAAGGTCTCTGATGCTGAATATATAACATAACAAAACATGTCTCATATTGAAAACAGAAATATATTGCAAAACACATAAGCTCAAAAACAACCAAAAGTTACAAAAAACAAGTACAGTACAAAAACCTGCATATGTGCAAGAGTCACAACTGCAGGTATTATTATACTCTTTGCCTTAGTTAGCAAAATCATTACTAAACTGAATTACAGTTGCTTTTACTTTCCTTCTTGGCTCAAGCTGGTTTGTGTAAAACTGATCTGATATTGAAAAGAAAAGGTCCTACTGGAGAGTCTGCTAAATAAGAATAAATGTGCTATACCAACCCAACAGGTACTTCATAAAAAAGACAAAGAATTTCATTTATTTTTTTTATTTTCTATAAAAGAGATGAGTTTATTCAATGATCATAACAGACTGAATCAGAGACCTCGATAGACCACTCACATACCAAACGATAATCGAGGAAAATGTTTCAACAAAACCCTCAAAACAGAACAAATGTAACACAAAATAAAATACCTGAATAAAGCAAACTCTGGGCTGAGCTGCAGGTCAGCACATTCTCTGTAGAACCCATGGCACATTATGTCCAACAGTTATTGTGTAAAGAAAAAAAAGGCTGAAAAGGAATGAATCTTTTTTTACCCTTTCAAAACATGTCTAATAAAAATTCTATACTTATATATGGTGGACTTCATAGAAATTAAAAGGTGACTTAAGCACAGAAACGAATTCTCCTTAAGTACTGTTTATCTGTTTATTCTCCTCATCCATAGAATGCTTATCTACATCGGGGAACATGCCTCCCTGCACCACACACTTTTTAAAAAAATGAACAAAAACAAAACACAGTCACACAGCCGTCCAAATTTACACAGTCATACTCACAGACCAGACTCAAACGCTAGTGTGGTAATGCTGAAACATAACTACCTAAAATATGCTGATTTAACAAAATGAGAAAGTAGTTGTCAGGTGTGTACACTCATAGAAGTCCAGCTAAAACTAAATTTAAAACCCGAATATTGACAACGGGTAAAATATAAAATGCTGTCTTTTCCTTTTTTTATTTTTTATTTTTTTACACAAACTCTTTTCCAAAATCTCCCTCCCCTTTCAAATATTACACCGCCCAGTCCTGACTCACCCCTTTCTAAAGCCCCTCGAAGTGTAATATAAGCCAACGAGAATTGCAATACAATACAGGCACTGGAGAAAAACACCATAAGAGACAAGTGAAGAGGATGAGACGCGTTCAGATTTTTCCCCATCCCCAGTCCAAACAATGTCTCCAAGAACAGAATTATAACTCACATCCACTATTATCGAACAAGAACATAGATATAAATCAAAACTGTTTTTTTCAGCATTTTTCATTTCTTAGCTTTTGTAATGGTTTGTCTTTTTGTTTTGTACTGTTGACTGTGTGCCCTCAGTGATATAGAAGACGATTTGATGCAAAAAATAATTGGGAGCTCCATCAAGTCCCTTCAGCTATTTCCATTAACCTGATTCAAGTAACAGCTACAGAAAGGTGTTAAGTGTTTGTCTTTGACCCCTGACTGACTCCCTTTTGCCTCCATCACTCTGTCTGATGTTTGATCAAAACCATAAGGTAAGTTCAGAGTGCACAGAGCGGGGAACAGCTTTAGGCTCTTCATCTTCTCATATCTTAATTGATCAAGTAGTGCGACTGTTGTGAGCAGGCCAAAGATAGACATTTTCAACATTATTTCTCGAAGTGTAATACAAATAATGGTGCAACATTTGTAGTGAAATCATCTTCCAACTAAAGCTCTGAAATGGCTAGACCTTCCCTTCTTCTGCTAACAAGTTCCTGTTGTAGCTTTAACAAAAATTCAAGGCAGGATGACAACTTCAGCTGATTCTGTCTTTGATATATACTTGCTCGAACTATGATAATGCATATATTCAGGGCTTTTTTCTCTTGCTACCTACCAGGGTTTAGGACAATTAATTTAGCGTAAAAGTTAATGGGCTGTTTGGCATAGACGTAGGTGGTGGAGTGTATTGGTGTGAAGATTCAAAGACCTAAGGAGAAAAGAAAGAAAGATCCAAAATAAACAGTTATCATAGTATAAGAAAATACTTCTTTACAGTAGATACTAGATGATGAAAAAAGGTCTGCACAGCTCTTACTCCTTGTTGTAAATGTTACTGGTTCATCCATGTGTGCAGGCCACGGATCATAATGGTCTGTTTAGGAAAGAGGTGTAAGGCAAACTGTACCTTCTCTGCTGAGAAATATACATGATTTACAGTATGGAAGTTGCCCCCCCAACCACTTGTGTTCACTTACAACAATCAAAACAAAACAAAACAAATCATAAAAGACCAGTCTTCTTTACCACATCAGACATCTGGCAGTTTCAAATCGCCTCTGCGCAGTCTGTCAGTACATTATCAGAGCATTTTCATAGATATTGGGTTGTCTTTACTGTTGCAGTTTGTTGTTGCGCCCACACACTGTAAGAAGCAAGTGTGAAAAAGGCAACTGTGCCAACAGGGGTCCTCTTTCTCCTGGTATGAGATATCGAGCAGGCAAAGCCAGAGTCTCAGGAGTTGTTATCCACGACAATGAGACTTATTCCCATCTGTTGTGTATGTTCAGTAGACAGAGGCAAAGTGAGCTGTGACCGCCCGTCCAGCGCTTGTACTCCGTCTCAGAGGGCCTGTTACATCTACATACAGTCTGTGTCTCTCTGTGGTGCATGATCGCAAGTTCTTTCTTTAGAGAAAGTTTACATCATACAAGTTTTTTCCTTCTTTTGTTTTTTGCAGTTGTGTTTCAGTTGCTCCTCTCCTCAAAATAGATTCTCCTCAAAGATAGCCATCAAGTCACTTTGGAAATTCATGTCAATAGTTGCTTCCATCTGGAGAGAGAAAAGAACAACTAAGCATTTCCTTTACATTCAATAGTCTTTAGAGTGCATAAATTGAAAAGTCAAAAGCAAGTCAACTGGACTATGCGAGTAGTCCAGTTGACTTGCTGGACTACTCGCATAGTTCCCAAAACTACTCGCATAGTCCAGTTGACTTGCTTTTGACTTTTCAATTTAACCATGACCTGGATGAATGAGAATCTACACAGACATTTAGAGTGCATATCTAGCTTCTGGAAAACTGCTCCTAAAGCTACCAATGTACATAGCATTAATCTGTGGAGCAATATGTTTGACAGCCACAATCAGCATCATAAACCTGAGATTGAGTAATAAAGGAAAATATCTCACCGCTTCTCGCCTCCTCCTCTCCTGCTCTCGACGGCGTGCTAGTTCTCTCTGTTGGTCTAGTGGATTCTGTGTGGCAGGCTGTGGTGGTGTGGGGGGTTGAGGAGGCTGTTGAATGGCGACTGGCTGGGGCTCCTGCTGCTGCTGCTGCTGCTGCTGCTGCTGTTGCTGCTGCTGTTGTGAAGGAGCTTGGATGTGCTGCTGCTCCAAGCGCCTGCGTGGCTCTTCATGCACCCTTCTGCTTGGCTCCAGGATGTCCTCTTCATCTCGACCTCTGGAAAACATTTCGGACAACAATTCACACCACGTGAAATCAAAGCCTTTTCACATCTGTTGTTCAGCTGCATGAGAGATATCCTCACAGCTACATCTGGTGCCATTCTAAAGGTCTCACAGGAAAATTTGCTGTGGTAAATTAAAAACTGCAAAGCCAAGACTAAATGTTCTGTAATAAGGACCTGTGCAGTGATGTTTTAGCGAAGCAGACAGATAACTGGGGGCTCCTGAAAAACTCCGGAAATGCTAGAGGGATATAATCTAAAACTTGTGTGTCTCTGATCACCATTTTCTGGTACATGTCTCACTATTGATACAATTGAACTGAGTCTCAGTTATAGTGCATTTATGGTGTTGCAGTTACAACAAATAGAACAGGCCTACATTTTACAGCCCTGTTACAATAAAGTAATATTTTTCAAATACTAGAATCTTGCAAATGCAGCATATAACGTGTCAGTAGCCTAAAAAAGTTTACATATCTAGTGGCAAAATCTCTTTAGGGTCCTCAAAATACTAAATAAAAAAGTTTTTATCAGCCTGAGCCTTTAAACCAGGCACTGCATATGAAGGTTATTATTGAGGGGGTTCAATAATTACAACACCTTGACATTTGTGGCTTATTACAAGCATTGTTAAACAACTATAGTTTGACTTTGTAAGTTTCAGTTGAAGTATTAAAAGAGAACTGTAAATATTTTATGGTTTGGACCACAACAAATTGAATCAAATTTTCTTATGGCTCTGATGTTGATATCTGAAGCAACCCCTCTTTGTTACACTTGATTATCAGCAGTTGTTGTGGTCCTTCAATATGGGCACTAGAGGGCATAATATATCACCTTTCAGGGTTTCTATAGGCTACATACAGCATGTTTAACTTTCATGAGGGACACTTGACTTTATTCTTTCACGTCTGGATTCTTTAACAAAATGTTCAACAAATTAAAGACAGGTGTATCTTGTCACTCAGTGCAGTGCAGCACTCTTATTTAGTTTTTTTTTTTGTAGACAACCCTACCGTAGTTTGTCCTGCTCTCTGCGTATTCTATCTTTTTCTGCCTGCTCGGCTTGGGCCTTTAGGGCTTTCTCTCTCTCCTCTTTCTCCCGAGCAGCCCGACGGAACTGCTCAAAACTGTCACTCGATGACTTCACTGCAGATAAGGGCGTAGATGTCGATTTTTGTGCCAGGCTTGCCCATGAGCCCATATTCTTCAGTTTGACATCCTGATAGACACACAGAAAAAGGGAGAAGAGCTACATTAATTTACAATCACAATCAAATCAAAAATCTTGAAAAGTGCTATTCCACTAAGTTAAAAAAAAAAAAAAAAAGAAGAATGACTTAAAAAAAAAAAAAAAGTTTCTTCACGCACCTGTACCTTTTTGGGGGCAATGGGTGCCTTGGACTCCTGCTTGAATTTATCTTTGTCTTGCAGAGAGGAGGGCTGTCCAGAGGGTTCAGAGGAACGGATGACGGGTCGTGAGCTATCCACGGACTTCACATCTACTCAACACAGACACACATATGCGCATAAGCATAGTCTCAATGTCTAATACAGCTTACATATTTAGCCACAGAAAGGAAAAACAAGTCATGGTACTTACTTTGTTGGCCATGGCCTGGTTGAGAAGGCTTGATATCAGGATGTTTGTGATGGTCTGGTCTCATTGCAGGGTTGAATGGCTCTCCTCTCATCACTGGTGATGGAGGAAGTTTCTCCTCCTTTGAACCACTTTGGCTCCCAGGGGCCCTCTGCTGCATCACAGTCAAAAGATGTCAAAGTCAGACATATGTATGTGAAGACACAAGGCCAGTACTGTACTAAAACCTCCACAAATATTGGCTCGAACTTGTGTATGATTCTCACCTTTTTAGGCTGCAAGTTGTGAGGCGGAGACTGGTGAGAAACTGGTGGGTACTGGGGAAGTTGTGGGGAATGCATCATGAGAGGAGAAGGGTTGTCCCTCAATAGATCTGTCAAAAGAGGGTAGAGGTATAAAACTTTTTTGCTTCTAGAGCCAATCATACAATGCATTTTTGTATCATCTTAGACTCACTAGCGTTGTAAGGGTCTCCCTTAGTCGGGCGTGGGGAGGGCTGTTCTTGCTGCTGCTGAATGATCTGCTGTGCTTTGTTGGAGGGCATGGATATCTTGTGTTGTGATCCCTGGGACTGACCAGCTACTCCAGGTCCCTGCTGGTAGTTTAACTGCTGCTGTTGTGGCTGCTGTTGCTGCTGCTGAGTATGCTGCATGTGGTGGACCTGGTGCAGAGGCATCTGTTGGGGCGGGGCCTGATGTGATGGGGCCGGCTGAGCCTGTGATTGAACAGGGAGCTGGGGAGGAGGCAGCGTGGTCTGAGAGGAGAGCTGAGATTGTCCCTGGACAGACTGCAGGAGAGAGGTCTGCCCTGGTTGTTGCTGTTGTTGCTGCTGCTGCTGCTGACGAGCCTGCGCCTGGAGCGACTGCAAGGACTGCTGGGGCTGACGGGTTTGTTGGAACTGCTGCAGGTATAACTGTACTTGATTCAAAGGAGTTGTAGATCCTGGTTCCTCATCATCCTCTAAGAGCATCTGAGGAGGCTGGGAAGACAGCAAGCCCTGGGGTGTGAGTGTTGGAGGGGACATGGGTCGCTGGTGTAGGGGCTGAGGAGGGTGAATGATCTGAGAGGGGAGCTGGTGCTGAGGTGGTGCCACTGACTGGGGTTGGTGGTGGTGCTGCTGCTGTTGAAGTTGTTGTTGTTGTTGTTGTTGTTGTTGCTGCTGCTGCTGCTGCTGCTGCTGTTGCAGGGTTGCCGGCTGCTGAGGAGGTGCTGGTTGCTGCTGAGGGGGTTTAGGATGGAGAGGTGCTGCCTTGTGACTGGGTCGAGAAGGCTGCTGAGGCATGGAACTGTGCAAAGCTATAGATACACAGTTCCAGGAAAGTTAGAAGAAACAAAGTATTTAATTAATACAAATTTGTTGAAAAATTTCCCCCCAACCTCCAACAATTAGTAGAAAAAATTGTGCATGTTTTTTTTCCTGTTTTTTGTGGGAACTGATTAACCAGGATGAAAATGCAACCCACTATAATTTGTCAGTAAGTATAAACCAACTGTGTACTGCAGGTATTACTGCAGGTGACATCTGAAATAAGAAAGTCAGATTTCTTGAGGGTTTAAAGAAAACCTAAGTGCAGGGTGAATTAAACAACAATTTCCACTGGTATGCACTCCTAATTTCAAAAGCAGCGTCATTGGTTTGAGTAAGATAGGCTTTTATGTAGACAGTTAGTTACACTTGCAGAAACACTAAAAAAGGCAAGTAGTAATCAACACTAAATCTGTTAAAATGCAGCAGCCTGCATTCAGTCTTACCTGGAGAGGGGAGGATGGGATGCTGGTTGAGGAAGGAGTGGGTCTCAGGTGACACTGGCCCAGCAGAATGAGCATTGAGGTGTGGAGGTGCAGGTGAGGAAGAGTTGCCTGTGTGGTGGGAAAGATGCATGAGGGGTGGGCCGAAGGGAGGCAAGGATTCAAAGCTAGTCTCCAGTAACTGGGAAGACTCCAGAGCAGCTACAGGGGGAACAATGAAGCTTGCAGGAGATGGCTGCTGCTGCTGCTGTTTCAGCTGGCTGTTGGAATGAAGGCCTGCTGCTTGGGAATGAATTGCTGTCTGAGGAGGACCACCCTGAATGTGCTGATGTGTCTTTTTACCCTCCTTAACAGACTGTCCCTTCCTCTTCTGCTGTTTTGTCATTCCTGCAAAAAATAGAATTAAGATCAAGAACTTTATATTGTTCTTTTTTTTATCTCAGCATTATGAGTAATAAAATTTGCAGCAAGATACCTGTCCCCTCAGCTTCACTGTCTGTGCTGGATCCACTGCTCTCGGAAGAGGATCCAGGCCTTTTGGAGGTAGCTGTGGACTCCACAGGCTTCTCAACTGTAAAACAACAACTTTGTGTTAAAGCATTTCCAGAACCAACATCAAATGTAAAATTATTTAAATATTTGTAATTTTTAATTTCTAAATAAACTAGGTTCACAGGTGTTAGGATAAAGTGACCAATCCATTTTGTGGCTTACCTGGAACCTTTTTCTTCTTACGAAGGCAGGAAGACACATATCTCTCCAGCTCGCGTAGAGTGGAAGGCTTTAGCGTTTCAAAGTCAATCTCGATCTCATCAGGGTTTGAGTTTTTGAGCGATGGCTCTCTGGACTGAATTATATGCACAACACGGCCAAGCTTATCTCCAGGAAGCTTGTTGATGTCTAAGCTTAGCTGCCTCTTCTCCTCATACGTCATTGGCTTGCACTTTTCCCCTATAGTTGATGACCCAGCTGCCCCTAGGTCTTCTTCCAGGCTTGGAATCGGTTGCAGGTTGGAAGGATGATTGCTTTTCATCCCTTCCTTTTTACTACAATGCCAAAACACATAAGGGAGATATAAAATCAAGTAGGTAATACAGAATTGTGCAATGGCAAGCTGAGAGCTAAAGAAACACAATAACAAGAAGTTACTTTTAGCAAGAGCCTGAAAGGAAGTAAGTGAGTACAAATTTAATACACACCTGGGTTTCTTTTTAGGAACAACCTCTTTGTTGTTGTTGTTGTTACTGGTCTTGTTCTTCTTAGAGAGCTGTGAAACAGGTGTAGCATCTTGTATATCATCTACAAGGCCAGGCATGCTTCCTTTCTTCTTATGCTTATCTTTTTTCTTCTCCTTCTTCTCCTTCTCTTTTCTCTTTGGTTTGCTGGCTTGTGGTTGGGAAAGGGCAGCCAGCTGCTCATGGACAGCCTTCAACTATATCAAGAGAAGAGACCAGTTCTCAACAACAAGTAACAAGCGTTGGTCAACAACCTTGCAGCCACCTTGAATTGTCTTTGGTCACTGACCTGTTCCTGTAGCTCTGCCAGTCTCTGGGCTCTCTCCTCTTCAGAGTCATCCGTGGAAGACTCAGACTCAGAGGATGAGTCACTAGAGCTATCTGAAGATGAGGCGACAGGGGCCAAAGGAGGCTGGGGCTTTACTGGGGCAGGATGGTGAAGTGTAGGAGCTGGGGCAGACACCAGAGGTTTGCTCTCGGGTTCATCTGGCATCTTGGCAAAGCGCATTTCAAAGACATCCTATAAAATGTAAAAAGACAAAACAAGCTAAGTGAAACATTTGTAGGAACAAATTCTAAACACTACAAAAAACATTAAGGCAGTGCTCTTTCACACAGATTTTTGTGAGAATTTAAACTAAGGTGAACAGTGTAATGCAGTCTAATCACTGCTTACGTTTCTTTCAAAGTAATTCTTGCAAGATAGCTGAGACATGAGAGGAAAATTGTCATTCCTGACCCAATTTCCACTATTAGCTCAACAGTGAGTACATTGCAAGCATAATGAGTAAAATTTTAAATTTCATAATGCAGTGAAAACTAAAAAACAAGGGTTTTAAAGAAAATACTGCATTGACTTATATACCTTGCACATTTTTGAATACCGAAGAATATTGACAATAACTCCTAAGACCAGGGACAATTATGTAATATCATGGATGATGGCTGCTATCGTAGTTGATCTTCCAAAATCCATTTTAGTCTATGTTAATGAACTACCTTCTCTCTCTCTCTTTTTTTTTAAACCCAAGCAACATTGGTGCATATCGACTTATATTTACCTGCAGCTTGCGTGCCATAGCTACCACCTCATGGTCAGGTGGATTATATTTGTAGCAGTTGGAAAACATTAATCGTACGTCAGCAGCAAACTCCTGGGGTTCCCGATATTGCCTGTTCTCCAGTTTGGCCTATTAAAACACATCAACGGCATTACTTACTTGCCATGCCACACATCCCTTCTTACTTTTTTATTATACTAGTAAATTATGCTATCTTCAACACACCTTGATGGAGCTGAGGTCCATTGGATGTTTGATGATATCATGATAATCATGTAGTCCCAGTGCATCAACATCAACAGGTTTGTAGAATGGCCAGGCGTATGCTGCATGCTTCTTCGACAGCATCTCTCTTACAAGACTAGCACAGTATCCCAGCTGATCCTGTGGTTTAGGGCTATGACCTCCACTTGGTCCACTCAGTCCTATCCCGATGCCTATGTGATGCTGGGAGTCTGGAGCTTCCTTCTTCATCAGTTTTGTAGGCCGAGTACTCTCACGCCTTGGTAGTGTCTTCCCAGATTTGGACTCTGCTGGTGAAGACTCATTAAGTTGGTCATTTGCTGTGGGCGTTGTAGTGTCTGCTTTCCTTTTCTGGCTCTTTCTTTGCTACACAGAAGTGAATATAAAGAAAGCAGAAAAACAGGGCAGAAGAACAAAGATTTAGGTAATTAGAATGAGATGCCAGAACTTAATCACACCTGTCTAAAGCTCCCAAGCATGGTTAAAAATGTGCAGCCCAAACAATTTACTTGTGTCAATGATACTCACTTTGGTCATAGGGTTCTGCAGCATGGGGGCAGTGCTCTGGATGGATGCTGGGGGAAGGGAAGTCTGAGCAGGAGGAGGCACAGAAGTCATGATCGGAACTTGAGGGGCACACTCAGACTGGCCGAGGGAGTAGGGAGCTCCAAGCTGTGGTGCATGGCTGGATATCGTAGGGGGCACATGGGACGGCAGGGCCTGCATCAAAGGCTGGGGAGGTAGTGAAGGCGGGCCCTGCACAGGTCCTCTGGTCTGCGATACTGCTGAGAGGTTTGACAGACCACGTGTTTGAGGAGTCGTGGACGAAGAATCAATGATGGCCCCAGGTTTCAGGTTCAGACCTTGATGAGAGAACAAGAAACTTGGATAAATATCCCAGTCTCAGAGACCAACTTTAAGAGCATGTGCTGACAGCAAAAGTGTAAATTACATACCACCATCTCTCCGGCCGCGCCCTCGTCCCTTTCCTGTCATGACAACAATCTCAGTTTCTTCCTGAGGCATTTCTGTGACCTTTTGGAGGAAGGCCTTCTCTAGAGCTTCAGCCATTAAGACTATGTCATCTCCAGGCTGCAGGAGGACACGAAAACTCTCAGCAAAAATGGTGGTAAAACACAATATCTGGCACTTAATAGTAACAGCAGTTCTAATGTAATACTACTTTACCTTGTTGTATATGTAGCAGTTGGTAAACATTGTGTTGAAGTCTTGGATACATTCTTGGGCATTCCAGTAGTAACTGTTCTCAAGCCTTTTCTTGATTGTTCCCATGTCCATAGGATTTTTGATTATTGTGTAGTAGTCCTGAAAAGTTTGCATACAAGTTTGTTGAAGTTATTTACATATAAAGAAAACTTGCCTCTTTCAAGCAATACTATTGCAATTGCAATAAAACTATTATTAAATTCAATAATTTAAATTAGTACCTAATATCTGACATTAATTTTGTTTAAAAACAAAAAACAAAATCAAACCATGAAATATTCTCATGTCCAAAGGAAGTTTACACTCACATAATATAATTCAGTCCATCAACTACTGAATGAAAGACTCATTATTCACAGTATAAAATGTGTAAGTTTTTTTTTTTATATCATTCAAGAAAGAACGTTACTATTTATTTGCTTCTGAAAGGAGGAAAATTGGCCCTGATATTTCAAACTATGTTGTAGGTATAC
>JAPZDZ010000009.1:8008267-8036126 GCA_029783805.1 Acanthurus tennentii | reverse complement strand
TTTTGGGGGGGGGGGCAGCTAGAGGAAGGGGGAGACAAGGGGAGGGTTGCATTAAGACTGGGGGTTGGGTCAGACAGAGAGGCAGCAGAGCACACCAAGATGAGACTCTGCAAAAAAATCTGAAGGCACTTCCATTAATCATCAGAGTACTGGAGAAGCTAAAATCTACAGGGACTCTAAGAAGAGAAAACAGGGAACAGGCAATTTGCCAACCTGACATTCTGTGGCATGCACTCGTGTGTAATCAGATATGCACAGGAAAAAAAACAATAAAAAGAATAAAGGAGGAACTACCAAGACATGCTTGGCAATAGCAAAAATCAGTCCTCTTTTGTTGTATGAGTGGTAACTTTAACACTGAAGTTATAAAATTTTGCTAAAAAAATTGTCATGTACCTGGATATCCAAGTATTTCTCAAATCTTCTATCACTAGTGAAACATATAGTGACTTCACAGTGTCTAGGGTTAATTCAATTTTTAGCTGTCCAGCATGCAAAGGGTTAGATTCAGCATCATTGCATGCTGGACAGCTGTAGCAGGCAGCTGTGCTCGGTGAACAAGCTCCAATGATCCACACTACCTACTCAGAAGCAAACAATGGACTGACACAGTTAAAAACTAACTGGTGCGGCTAGATAGTTCCCTTAAAAAAAGAGGACCAATTATTAGACATTTATATGACAGGTGGACAGAAAAAGAAGTTAAAGTGGATGACAATGCTGCTCCTAATATTGCTGGATGTGTAAATAAGTAACTGTTTGCTCACAAAGTCATCATACTAACTTGAAAGATGATGATATGTCAATGTCGTGTTCCCAACTTGTGAAGCAAACATATATTATGCCATATTTAAAAGACAAACTTCAGTTCAGACTTGAAGAACATCTAGGTATTATTAATGACTTGTATTTAACTAAAAGGATGGCAGTGACTTAGGCAGTAGAGCAGTTAATGTTCTAAGCAATTCAATCCCCAGCTCTTCCAGTCACCATGTCAAAGTGTCCTTGGGCAGATACGGAAGCCTAAATTGCTCCTGAAGGCTGTTTAACAGAAGATCAGTGTGTCTTCTTCTGAAAACAGGCTGGAACTTTGCATGGGTGCCCCCTGTTATTGTATGAACATGTGTGTAAAAAAGTCAATCTTGAAATGCAGTGCAAGGATCTTTGAATGATCAAGACTATAAAAATGTTCTATAAATGCAGTTCCTTTTCATGTATAAACCTTACTTGAAGACATGAGGAATGCTGTTTTATCTGTACTTGGAACAGATGACCACAGTGTCAGTTAGGATGCAGTTATGTCCTGACCTAATGAACTGACATCTAGAATATATAACTGTAATGTATTTATTTTTTTGAGGTGCTCTGATTAAAATTAGCGACAAGTATGAGTGTAAATTTTAACAAAAATAGAATTAATTGCAGCTTTCAGATAATGAAATTTGCAAGAAATAACTTCTGATAAAATAGTCATTTGCTTATGAAATTTTTAACTGTCCCTTTTTTAAAAAAAAAGCTATTTTTAAGAAAGGCTAAGTAATGTTTTGATAACATCACCAATGTCTGACGGATTGTTGCTGTCTTCGGAACTGTTCCCTATCACATAAAAAGTGCACTATATGGTGTGTTTGCATTTTTGTAGTGTTCGAATTCTCTGCAGTTAATTTTATTTTACTATATAGTACACTAAAAAATATCCACAATGCACAACAAATGTGATGGCTCACACAATGTACCCTTTATTTTACTCCTATATACCACAATGCAATAGGGTTGTGTTTCTCCAGAGGGGAATGAGAAGAAGTGGGAACCCAGTAACTGCAGAACAAACTGGCACTAATCTCATTTATAAATGTAGAGATCGTTAATGTATCAACATTGTACATCTTTGACACTTAAGTAGCCTAGCTACTTCTATGTCTTTAAAAAGTTGTAAATCAGCAAATTTGAATCTTGTGAACTCCTGAGTGCCTGTTTTTTTTTGCGTGATGCTTGGCCCATGCGCGTACATCTCAGGAATATCCATCATGTCTACTGACACAATGAAGTTTAGAAAATTTCAGTATAGTGTCCAAAATCTTTCAAACTAGTCATTTTCCGTGTAGTTCTCTGCTTAATAAACACTATATAGTATATAATGAGTGAGTGAATGAGTGAAGTGTTTCGAACACAGCAATTGTCACATTGTCAAGAGAGTAGTGTATCGTAAAATGTGTCTGGCAAAAACTTGAGTTATAACTTGATTTATATCATCTTAAACTGAAAACACACATTTATTATGCTCAATATTAGAAGCAAAATAAAAGTACAGGTATGAGCTGGAAAAAGCAATAGAAATTTATTTGTCTTAAGATTTAAATGTGTCAAAAGTGATAAATGAAACATAAAGTACACTCATACACACTAAAATAGATTTTGTTTGCTCACTCATTTCTTCCTCTGACCACACACTCCTTTTCATTTAGAGGTCACTCACAACTAGGCCAAGGATGGTGTTACCATGGCAACTATACCAGAGAGAAGGGAACAAAAAAAGGAATTTAGAAAATAAGGAGAAAAAGAAGGGATAAAAGCATGCTCTTTAACACAGAACATGATAACCAACAAAATCAGAGCCAGGCCTGGAACAAATCTAGGTCTACAGCACACAAGTGCATTTTTCCTGCTGGCAATTTTTTGACACCCTGAAATATGATGTGTGGTTTATCAGTTTCAAATGGAAAGTCTACAATAATGTCATAGCAGTATTTTGGGGTATGTAACTAATAGGTCTACTCTGTAATCCCTTAGCCTACCTGCCATCTGCAAGTGCTTCAGTTTAGTCTCTATTTTCAAACTCATGGTGCGGTTGACCATTTTCAGCAAGGTAAACTGATTTCTAGTAATGTAGTAAACAGCTGACCTCTCTGAGCTTGCCTGATTTACTGCAATTTTTGCATTCAATGAATCAAATCACACACTCAACACAAGTGTAGAAAGTTTTCACACTAATACGCTCAACTTCATCATAAACTGCCCAAAACCTGTCCCTCTTTGACAATATATACAGGTTTGGGCGTCAGAGTGAGAAATATATTTTGCTGAAGGGTGGTAATAAAAAGAAACAGGTACCATTCAACAGTAAGAAGCTCCAAACAGTTTCATTAAGTTTTTGTGGCCCTTGAGGCAAAGAAGCCTTCCCAAACAAGCATGTGACTCTAGGTAGGCAAGTGTCAGTCTGTCTGAGTTCAGTGTCTGGGTTTAAACTACTACAGCAGTGGCAAACTATTGAATATAGAGAAACATGTTTCAAGCCTCTACAAATAAGGATTTCCATTCCATGGAAAACAACAGGAACAGTGTGCTAAGTAACGGGCCTTTGTAGAAGTATTCTCTTCAAACACCCCTTTCGACTGAAAGGCACTACTTAGTGTCTATAGTGCCAAACCATACACAGAATAGGTCCAAACACATCTGTCGGGAACACGGACCACAACTAGATGTTGTTAATAAAAGGATAATTTGCACAGTAATGTGTGCTGGCGAGCGTCCATCGTCGAGGAGCCAGGATACTGACGTTAGGCCACAGGGCATAGATTATTGCCTTGGTTTCGTAATGGACGTCAGTTCCATGCATAGCAAAACTGAAAGCGTTTGAGGATGGATTTTTCTGTTTCCAAGATAACTGCAGCAGGGTTTGGTATGTGAATATTATAGGTCAATTTTGTGTTACTTGGTCCATTGACTGCATTCTAATCAAATAGCCTCAATCTGACTGTGCGCCATCATCACCGTGACGGCGTCACCGTCTCCCACAACACAAGACAGTCGACGAGCAAACTAGCAATAGATGCCCAACACGGTGGTCGTAGCAGCATTTCTTAAACTATTTGTAGCGTAACTGTGGCCAACAGGGGGTGAGACAATCACGGGATGTCAGACAGATAGATAATGTGGATGCAGTTATTGTGTCTTTTGATAGGTAACTGCCAACTAGCTTTAGCTAGCAAGCTAGTTAGCATGAACAGGCCGCCGTGCAAGTGAACGGTCTCAGTGGGCGCCGGGCATCAGCACTACCTCTTAAGCTTTTACATTGCTGTTACCGTGCCTCTTGCTGTCTACTTTTTCGGTTTACTGAGACAACATGACTGGCAGAATAATGTTTGAAACAACGGCGTTTACCTGGGTTTATCAGGTTGCCAGGGCGCGCGGGATCTTTCTCTCCGAGGATCATGAACACCTCTCGTTGATGATGACGTCACGCGTAGGTCTTTCGTTGAGGACGTAAAGAGCGTGTCATCGACTGCAACTTCGCGGCAAAGGGAAAAATATCATTCCTTTTCGGGATAAATGCAAAAAGAAAAGGTTTTCCATTAAGCAAACCAAGCGGACATTTAGGGACAAGGGTGCACATGAAATATAAGTGAAATTCTTTTTGCACTGCACTGTAGTGGAGTCACAGTCCAGAAGTTTTTCGATTTCAATCGACTTCTCACAACATTTTTACTTTTGGACCAAATCAACACCTTTACCTATTTAGAATCTGTCCCAAAAGATATTTTTCTTTTGATTTGGCGTGTATCTATGCAGGCACACTCTCACATACACATACGCGCACTTACCCTTAAAAAGTGCATAGAAGTAATACACTAAAAGAGAGAGAGGGCGGTGTAGACTGTGTGAATGGCTCCCACACTGATGTCAAGTAGTTTTTGATATTGCAGTTGAACAGCTGTTATAGAGGTTAAGCGACACGGACTACGTGAGTTATAATAATTGAACAGCGATAATCACCATTTCTTTTATGTTTCTTGGCCCCGCAACACTACACAAGTTTACCCCCCTATGTTTACGTCTAGGGATTTAACGCGCTGAAAAGGGAAAAAAAATGTTAAAAACAACTCACAATGTATGTAACTACGGCATTGTCTGTACTTTTACTGATTTGTGCTTTTCCTTTCCCTCCTTAGATTCAGAGGCCTAATATCCTATTAGCTTTTTTGAATCAGTTTGACGTTTGTTTCTTGTAGTGATAAAAGTAAATAGTCCAAATTGATGTGTCCGTAATATGGGAAAGAGTTAGTAGATGCAGTAACATTTAGGTCCTAAATTCAGTGTATTTAAAGATTTCACGAATGAAAAATAGAAAGGTATTAAGAAAGACGTACATTTTTAAAATGTTTTATTGCACTGTTGGTCAACGGGACATATCAGATTACATCCACTGTAGTGTCTTTGGAGGCAACCATTATAATTAATCATATCTTCAGCACGGAGAAAATTAAATCTGGACAAAGTCGTTGGTTTGCAGCGCCCCCCGTTGAATAATTATGGCGGTCCTCTGCTTTCTAAAATTACACCTCAGGTTTTGACATTTCCAAATTTTACAGTATTAGAAGGCAAATTTTAATATGAATGTCATGACACATTGAAATGTCTTTTTGAACTCTTCTAAATTGATTTTTCCATAACTTAAGCGCATGCGTCCTGGCTCTAAGGTGATTGGACCGTGTTGAAACCCGGAAGTGTTATGAAGGTCTTTGGTAATATGTTGGATAATTCTCCAATGCTGTAGGCCCGTAGTTGACATAAAGATGGGTGTTAAAATAGAGGTTTTTAGAGTAAGTAGCAAATATTTTAAAACAAAATCTGTCGATTTCTAATAAGCTTTAGTCTTGAGGTAAACACGCACAAAGTAGCCTTGGTATCGTTGTTCGATCTCGTTAGCTGATCACAATCACTAGCTAATGTTAACTGCGGTCACGATGTAACAGTCCATCACTACTACTATGTGTTCTATTTGTTTTTAATTTTGAGCAGATGATGTTGTACCTTTCCTTTCCCGTGGCCATGTTCTGGGTGTCAAATCAAGCAGAATATTTTGAAGAATATATCGTGAAGAGAAAGGTCAGTAACGCTCCTTATATTTTTAATAAATAATTATGATATGGTGTTCTTTAACAAATGTCTCTCTCTCTGTATTGTGATGGCGATTGCTATGATATCCAGAGGGAAATCTTCCCCCCAGACGAGAGAATGCATGTAAGTCAAGTTCACATAGCTCATGTGTTTATGAAGTCCATACTTTCCATGAAAAGTAAAACCACAATAGATGATTTGATAAACAACAAAAATGCCGCGTAAATCCTAATTTTAGTTTAACTAATTAGCTATTTTTTTATTTTATTAACATTTAGATTTTTAATCTTACGGTTTTTTTGGTTTTTGTTTTTTTTTATCTCAACTAACCATTATGCATCAACCCTGAAACATCAAACAAGTTTTATATTGGTCAAGTATACATTAAATATATATTTACATCATGTTTTTGCGAAGTTGTGTTTCCACAGTTTGCTTTTGAACATATTAATATAGAAACGTTTTCAATGGTGTCTTCAAAAATCACTGCTGTATAGTACAATACATGATAATGATTGTTCCATAATTATTTTCAGAGGAAAGAATTGGAGGACTTTAAAGAGCGCATGCGTGTTCGTAAGGAGCAGCAGATACTAAAAGAAATGTCCGTGGAATCTGAGAATTGAAGATTTCTTCTGTGAAGAAATGTAAAAGTTCTCAGTTCTCTCAACCTATGAAGAACTATCTGACAAGTTTTTGGGGTCAGACAAGAACTGGTCAGACTTAAATAAGAGCATGATACATTAAATCTCTGAGAAGTTAACACATCTTAAAGGTGTGCTGGGTTATTTCCAGGGATTACTTGTGCCCAAGTAAGAACCTTCTTGAAGAACCTTCAAATGCCGGAATTGTTTTGTTTAAACACCTGATTAGTTGAGCTGCTGTGATTACACTGTCATAAATTATTTGAGTTATATATCCTGATAGACATAATAAAATTATGCTTTGTATTGTGATGCGCAATGCCTATAAAATGTTTCTGCTCTCATTGGATGTTTCCTATTGTTTTTTCCATGTTTACAGTTCACAACAGTGTGTTAAAGTGTGTTATTAGGCAATTTTGAAAGTGACCGAGAAGAAGATACCTTAATACCGAAGTTTTAACCAAATTTTCATAAACAGTTTGATCAAGAACAAACATCAAAACAAAGTAACTAACTACCTAAGCATTCACTCCCTTCAGGAAAAAAAAACTTTTAATAGAGGCATCTGTGGCATCAGTTATTACCTTTGTCCTATGCTATGAATGGTTGCTTTAGCTTTGTGACCTGGGTTGTCCTTTTGGAAAATATAATTTTTCACAAAAATCATAGTTCACTTACAGTTTGCAGCAGGTTGTCTCCTGTGATTTATCTGTATTAATTTCCCTCACTGTAATGTCTATCTTTAACAATCTATCTGGGTCCTATATTGCAGATGTGCATAACCCCAGCATGATGCTACCACCATCACCAAGTTTGATTATGCCAAAGTGCCTTCAATTCCAAATCTCCATCTTTAAATGACTTAAAACATCCCAGTAATAAACAGGATATCAACCTGTGGTCAGTGTCCGGCTACACCAGGGATCTTTTTATTATCTGGTTATCACTGTTGTAAACCACTTTGCTTACAGAAAAAGTTGGAGAAGTTGACCATATTGGTAATGATTATGTGTTTACTTCTTGTTAAATTTAACTTTAATGCTATTGTTTTAATAAAGTTGTCTGTTGCTTTTGTTTCACCAATTGTAACTGAAAGATTGTTTTCCTTGTTCTGCGGATTTTACTCTGATGAAGATGTGTCAATTGTGTGCTGATTAGTGCAAAAGTAACAGCTGTAAGTTATTGCTCTTTTTAATAGATAACACTTGCTCTTGCATACTTAAAAACATATCTTAAATAACAGAAAATAGATAGTTTTTCATGTGAAATATCAAACAAACTTTTTCATGACCCTCCTCAAATCTGCACAGCAGGAGCACATGAAGGTTGAAGCTGTTACTGGCCTGTTTGAACACTGCAGGTGTTGTATGTGTCCTGGCACTAACCACTCCTGTAAAGCACTGCTGAACTTCTTACTCCTCATTACAAGTCAATGACATGTTTTTCAAATGGCTCATCAAATGATTATTTCAAATATATAAGGGCTTACTGGATGTTTCGAACTCTGTTTCCCAATGTACATGGTAAGATAGAATATTTCTTTGCCGCAGCTGTCATTCATTTTCTTAAATCCAAATTCAAAATAAGGCATTACTTTTTTTTGTTTTGATAGACTGATAAATGATAGTCATTTCATGGTAAGTGATGGACACCAAGTGATGATATAAAACCCTCTTTAAATATATCACAGGCACCAGTTACAGTAAATCTTTAGATGGGCCACAGAATCGCACAGGCTTTGCATAGGACTAGAATACAGAGTAAATGTAATATTGCCCCACATTTATACTATATGTTACTAGGCAGAATTTATTGAAAGCGTGTTTTTGGCCATACTAGTATCAGACAGTAGGGGGCAATATGTCACCGTCAAAAGATGGGCGTTTAAGCCCTACAGAATTCAACAACAAGGAAGTGGCCAACCAGCCAGCAGACTGCTGTCAAGATGGCACCGTGTGGGCTGAAAGCGGTAGTTGGAGAAAGTAAGTGAGATATTCGTTATAATGTTGTCTGCTTCTATAGATCTGTTACAATTAAAAGACGTAGGTTTCTTTGGAAAATTACCTCGTATGAACTTGATAACTTGACGCACAACTTTTAACACAAAACACTGGTGGGGACTTGTGCCTACAATAGGTTTCTTCCTGCTCCGGTCCTGATTGAAATGCTAGCGTTGCAGAAGGAAATGTTTATATCGCTAATTAAACTACCGATAAAAAGTAGTATCGCTTAGTTGCTTGTGTTGCTAGCAAATTTTGATGATGTTGAGACGTTTGGCAGACAGTAAAGGAGAAACGCTTGTGGCGCTGGAGATTGGAAATGTTGTGACACTGCGCGATACAAGCTAACGTTAGCTCACTAGTGACACCTTAGAGGAAGTTCGTTAACTTAGCTTTTGAAAGACTGGCGTAACGTTCAGCTGCTGATCAGCTGGAACAATTGGTTCAGGTAGCCAAGTTGTTTTATTAAATTCACGATATAAAAGTAAACTTGAACTGATACAACCCTTTCGCTATGTCAAGAGTTTGAAGATATCCGTGAATGTAAATTTTGTTCATAAACGTATAAGAGTGGGAGTGTACTGTTAACACACCCGTCATTCTGTAATCTTGCTAAAATCTTCTTGTCTGTTCTGGTAATACAGGTAACCCTGACCTTGCTCATGGTTCAGAGAGCAGAAAAACAATGAGTTGCAATGAGCTTGGACTAGTCCAACAGACTAATTATAGGTTAGACGGATGGTCATGATCTGGATAAGTCTTGATTTGACGCTGAAAAACATTTTTTCCTACAGCTGACTTAAAAATTGAATTGTCACTGCTGACAGTGCTAAAAATAAGTAATAAACTCATAGCTATGACAGACAAGGGTCAAGAAAAGCCTCATAGTCTTATTGGTACACTTCAAGCTAAAATGGCCTGATGGATATCTGCAGATAACCCCAGTGACTAGTAGTCATCTTTTCCATTTCCCTGTTTGTAAATAGTTTGGGGCGTTATAAGAGAAGAAGTTTTGCCAGTAATGAATTTTCCACTTGGTCCAAATCATTTTATTTTCTAGAAATCAGGATTAGTTTACTTTTCTCATATTTACATTTACTTATGTGTCAGATATTTCTGGTAGACTGGTTGATGCTCTTGATTCTGTGTTTGTGCAATCTAGCTTGCAGCTCTGCCCTTCCAATCCAAACCTGACCCAGTGTTTGCATTCTCAATCCAAACCTGGCCCACAAACAATAGCCTACATATTAGGTATTCACCGAATAGTTTATTACAAAGTGATTGCAATGGTTGTTAAATGTTTTCCTAATAATAACATGTAGTAACAAACTTGTGCCAATCCCCATAGCCAGACAAATATTGTATCAAATAGCAAGTAAATTAAGGTGGAAATTCATTTAAGCAATGAATGTCCAAATAAGATTAAACCAGAAAGCTGAGTTATAAACATATTGCATTGGTGTTGTTCTTTATTTTATATGACACCACACTCTTCTTTCTGCACACTGTTAAAATGAGCTTGAGCTGTGATGGCATCAGTGTCCTGGTGAATATATTTTGGACCAACTAACAGCTTCACTAATTATGATAATTCAGTTTTTTTTTACCATGAATGCCAGTGTTTGATTTCAGAACATTCAGGGTGGCCTTGACTCACTTCCGTTGTAAAACAATGCAGAAACCCTCGGTTTTGCAGTGTGTTTACCAGTAGTACCACACCTCAACTGTTGTGTTTATGAAGTCACTGGAACAGCTATGCTTTTGTCTGAATTCATGCACTGTTATCTCAACAGTATAGCACAAGGAAGTTGCACCAAGATGCTGGTAATCACAAGTGTTAAATATGCGCTTGCTTTAAGAAAGTTCCTGTTTCCTGATTTGGAAAGTTTTAACTGAGTGCAACTGAACCCCAAAAGCATGGTTGATAATAGTTAATAGTTCTGTGATTATGACTTAATCTTTTTCTTCTCTTCTGCAGAAATTCTCAATGGGGTTATCAAGAGCGTAAAGAGAGATGGAGAATGGAAGGTAACACCAAGAATTTTATTTTCTATTAAGAACTCTCCTGTCTCTACAAGTTAATAACCACAGATTTTTTTTGTGTGTTTTTTAAGGTTCTTATTGTGGATCACATGAGCATGCGAATCCTGTCTTCATGCTGCAAGATGTCTGATATTTTGGCTGAGGGGGTGACTAGTAAGTTACAGATATTTAAGGTTACTACATGTAATATTTAGCACAACTTACAGTAAAATTCCCATAAATATAGGTCAAATAAGTGCTGTGTACTTCATGTACAGGTATGATGTCCATTTTAATTTCCTGAACATGTGGGGCCTGCATTGCAAACACTAAACTTATTGTGACCCTTAAATAAACATTAGATCAAATGATCAAATGACCAAAATTCTGTTAAAATGTCATGTACAGCACCTTAAATGGTCTTAAATCCTATGTATCAGTCACATTGTTTAGAATGAATAAAAAGTCCTCTCTTTTTTTCCGGTTTAGTCGTGGAGGACATTAATAAACGAAGGGAGCCCATCTCTAGTTTGGAGGCTATTTATTTGATTTCACCAATGGAGAAGGTTCGCCATTTCCACTGAGTTTTCTCTATCATGTTAAAATCTTCTGTATGCATTTTGATTTTTCTTACATTCTATTTCCTTTAAGTAATTTTTTTTTTTAAATTACAGTCTGTTCGTGCTCTTATTAATGACTTCAAAGACTCTGCCTTTACTTACAAGGCAGCACACATCTTCTTCACAGACAGTAAGTATGTTTGTATCCTTATTTTGTTACATACTGTGGCATTATCAGTTTTATGTTGATCGTTCATATAAAATCCACAGGAAAACCATTATCTGGCAGTTATTTTCTAAAGAATGTGCCCAACATTTAGTTATTGAATATTGAATAATCATGTTGTTGGTCTTTCTTATTTATTCATTAGTAATTTCTTCTTCTTTTATTTTAATTTTTTAAATTTTTGCTTATAGCTTGTCCAGATGGTCTCTTTGAAGAGATCGGGAGATCCAGAGTTGCCAAGGTTGCTAAGACTTTAAAAGAGATCAATGTTGCTTTCCTGCCATATGAGTCTCAGGTAGGAAATTATTCACCCTCTTCAAGTTGTTTTTTGGCAACCTATTCTTATTTTCTCTTCTTTTATTACTACAAGCCAAACCTTTTTTTAACATGAAAGCAAGAATAGTGCAACTTGTTGATCTTGTTTTGTTTGTTTTTTGTTAATAACATGGTGTGATCAAACTGAAGCAAACATCAATCCTTCTCACCCCTGCAGGTATTCTCCATGGATAACCCGACCTCCTTGTACTCCTTCTATAGTTCTAAGCCAAATGAACAAAAAGACAAAATGATGGAAAATTTGGCAGAGCAAATTGCCACCCTGTGCGATACACTTAAAGAATACCCTGCAATCCGTTACCGCAAGTATGAAAGCCATCCTTTAAAGCATACTGAAGGTAGTTTGTTACTAAATGTGCTAAATTTGGTTGTTTATCTCTCTGTTTCCAAGGGGACCAGAGGAGAATGCTAGATTGGCTGAGGAGGTAAACCAGCGCCTCATTGCTCACAAAGCTGACAACCCAAGCATGGGAGAGGTGAGGAACTATAACACCACCCACTTCAGTTCTTGTGTGTACTACTGTATCAATACAGTTCTTTGACGAAAAATGGTAAACTAAATTCTTGCATTGCTTTTTCTTTTCTGTTTAAGAGAAATTTCCTCTCTTGATATTCTGTAGCTCTTCACCATAACAGTTTTTAGGCATTTTTGGGGTTTCTGGGTTTTATTTCCTGTGGATTCTTTTCTCATGCTTTGCTGGACCTTTCCCTTTTGCCTTTCTTCTTTTCTGTCTTTCTTAGCTGACATTTCCTTGCTCCTGAGATGGGTCTTAACAGGCATGTATATTACTGTTCTCTTTTTGCCCTTACACATCTTAAATGCATTACTGTGAAGCATTCTTTGTGTTTTATTGCATTTGACACTGCAAATTTGCTGAAGTGCACCCTCTTGCCTCTTCAGATGATGTTATTGAGCTCATATAGATGAAAGCTGATAAGACTCTACCTGCATGACAAGTTCACAAAAACATAATCAAGGGCCTTTTAGATCCTGCAGTAGTCAAGATCCTTATTATTATGTGTCTCTTTAAGTAAAAAAGATCTTTCATGAATAGTAAATGATAATCCTTGTTTTTAATGTTTTTAGGGTGCAGATAAGGCGCGATCTCAGTTACTGATTGTTGATCGTGGGTTTGATCCTATCTCACCTATTCTACATGAGTTAACCTTGCAGGCAATGGCCTATGACTTGCTGGATATTAAACAGGACATCTATGCGTGAGTGAACATCTTATTATATGTCCACTAGGGGTCATTTGCTTTCCTAAGTAATTGTGCTTTCTTTCATACATTGTTTTTCCCATACTAGTTTTTGTTTAATGCATGTATTTTTTTGTTTCTTTAAGTTTTCAGACAACTGGCATTGGGAATTCAAAAGAGAGAGAGGTGTTACTGGATGAAGATGATGATCTGTGGGTTCAACTCAGACATATGCACATTGCAGATGTCACCAAGTAAGTCCGTCACAAATATCTCGATGTTAGCAGATCTTGCAGTTGTCCTTTTTTACTATTTCTGCTCATTTCTTTTATTTGGTTTTATTATTAAAACTTTGAAATCATTCTTGACATATTGTGCATTCTCAAAGCTGGAAACAGTATTTTATATCTTGGTTACTTGTTAAAGTAATGATGGAGAATTAAAAATGAATGAATGAATTTGTCTTTGTCTTTCCCTGAGGTACTTACACGATCAGTTATATTGGTAATAATATTACAACTAGATAAATTTGCTCCTGCATAAAGTGACATAAGATAATATTTTTTTCTGAATTGTTGCAGGAAAGTGACAGAGCTTCTTCGCACCTTTTGTGAGAGCAAGCGAATGAGCACTGACAATGTGAGTATTTATGTGCAGTACTCATTGTGGTTGAATTATTGTTACAAATGTCCTTGATTTAACATTAAATTTTTTTATGTCTTAGTTAAAAATGTTTTGTATTTCAGGCAAACATAAAGGATCTCTCTCAGATGTTGAAGAAGATGCCACAGTATCAGAAGGAGCTGAGTATGGTGAGTAGCCTTTAGAAAAGCCAACTCTTTCCCTTTTAGCCCTTCACCTAATGATAATCTATTGTAAAAGGAGCACTAAGGCATTGAAAATTAAGGCTATACAAATGAGGACAGTGAATTTGAGTTTTATTTTATCAGTGTTTTATTAGAAGACACTTCTGACAGTAAATTCAGTGCTGTCTGTGTTGCATAATTTCTTCTTACTAAGACTAGCATTAGTTTGAATAAGTCTTTATCCCTATTCAGTGAAGTAGATCCAGGAATTTCTCCATCATCAGAGGCAGCATAGCTTGTAGTGTTGGAAAAAAAAGTGTTTTCTAAATTTTTTTAAAATACTTATGTATTAATTAAAAATTAATTAACTGATAAGTATATTTGCACATTTTCATTCACAGTACTCTACTCACTTGCACCTAGCTGAAGCTTGTATGAAGAAATTCAAGACCAGTCTTGATAAGCTTTGTGAAGTGGAACAGGTAAATACTTTTGTGAGATATGCAATTGAAATAAATCTCTTTCTAATAATTTTATTGATTATTTTATTAAACAGTTTTATGCTAATGATGTATGGTAATGACATGAGAAAAATCATTCTTGTCCTGTACATCTGTAGTTGAAGATATAAATAGAAACATTACAATGTTCTTATGATCTCTGAGGAGAAAGCCATTCGTTGGACCTCTTATACTGGAATTTGTTTGCTCATATATTGCTGGCTCAACCACATGTCAATATGTAGCCTTTTATATCACAGGGTATCAACTAAAATGTCCTACTGTGTAAGTCACTGACATTAAGTATCTTAGAGAAAATGTCAGACATGGATTTACTCTTTCCTGCTTACTCTGCAAACAAAGTGACCTTGACTTGATAGTGTCTTTATTTATAGCTCAAATGTAACTTGCTCAATTTGCTGACATTTAATGGAGAAATGTAATCGTAATGTTGCATAAGAAGCTTGGAACCGGACATTAATATCCATATATCAACAGAAATGCAGAAGGAGCAGTAATGTCATTACTGAGTGTAAATGCATTTAATAACACTTACACGCACTGCTTGGTAATGTAGAAATCCTCCCATCAATGTGAGCCTGGGATCAAGCCACAGTCCATACTAGTGCCAAGCCCCAGTATGTTGTTTGTATGTGCCAGACATGCTTTGTCTCCCGGAGGGGAAGTACTCTGCCAGAGTTATTCTTGTATCAGATGAATCACAAGCACACCGGAAATGATAAGCTATGCATGGCTGTGGCATTATGAAATGCAAGTGTTAATGGGGCCTTTTTGTATGAGTGAATCACTCAACCGCACTAATGGATTGTCAACATGTCTGAAAGCTGCCTCTTTAATCCAATGGGCATGTTTTGGCCCTTAGATGAGCACTGTGATCCAAACAGTAACAACTCTGTGTCAGCTGTTTATGTCTTCTACATTGTTTGGGCAGGCCAAAACAAATATATGTGTGTTACATTATAAATAAAATAAAATGTATTTTTACTTACACTTCTAGATGCTTTCTAGTTTCAGTTGCTTACAGAAAGGTTTTTGTTAATTGGCCCTCACAAGGCTTAGTCCAAAGTCATTGTAGAGCTTAGCAGGAGTTTTTAGGGAGGTCACAAAGTGCCCAGGATTGCATTAAAGGGAAATCCCTGGCTAAATGTAAGTATAAAAGCCCAAGTTAAGTGGCCAATATTTTTTTATGATTTTTGAGATAGTTAATGGATTGCAAATATAACTGTGGATGTTTATTTTATGATTTATTATAGTTTATTTCATTGGAGTATTTTTTTGTTTAATAAAAAACTAAAAATCTTTGTAACTATTTTATAATAATGTAGCAGCCTTTAAGTTATGTAAAAAGGTAAGTGCAGTAATGAAAATTCAATATTCTTAAAACCATGATCATTGAAAAGAAGCAGTATGATCAGAGATAAAATAAGGTTGAACGCAAGGTATCCTTCTGTGTCAGCTGTCCTGCAAGTCGGCTGTCAGCTGACTTGCATTGGTAATTTAGATTCCTGTCTTGGTTAATGATTAGTTATTGTAGTTAATCGTTAGCCATGGGTGTAATCTACAGGACCTGGCAATGGGAGCAAATGCAGAAGGTGAACCTCTAAGGGATGCCATGAAGAGTATCGTTCCTGTGCTCCTCAACAATGAAATTGAAGCCTATGACAAAATTCGCATCATACTGCTGTACATATTCCACAAGAAAAAAGGTGTGCCCTTTTCATGACTTTTTATGTTTTAACTATTACAATTTAAAACCAACGCTTTTTCTGCACAAAAGCTTACTACTGTGTGTTAGTAGCTGTGATATGAAGTGAATAGCATAGAGCAAGTGACACCATTTTTCAATAGTCTGATTGTCCCATGTAGGTGTTGCTGAGGAGAATCTGACCAAGCTCATCCAGCATGCAAACATACAGACCGACAGCAACATAATCTACAACCTGCAGAACCTGGGCTGTAACATCATAGCTGGGGTAAATTTCTCTTTTGAGATTTAATTACAGTTTCATTGTTTTTATGTTATAAGTTAAGCTACTTATTTTTTTGTACTGATCTCTATTTGTATATTTTGATGTATTTCGTTTTGTTTATAAGGGTCGCAATGCTGGAAAAACACTGCCGGAGCGGAAGGAGCGCACAGAAAGCACATATCAGCTGTCCAGATGGACACCCACCATCAAAGACATCATGGAGGTATTTAACCTAAACAAGCCTTTTGAGATGATGCAAACACTTAAGCTCACTTTTGCTGTCAGCTTTTTATGCTATCTGTCTTTCTCTATCACAGAGTGCCATAGAGGACAAACTGGACAGAAAGCAGTGGCCATTTATCACTGATCCTGCTCCCATCAACACAACTCAGACTGCGGTCAGGTAGGTTCTGGGGGAAAAAAAATCTTACAATGCACAGACAGCACATTGTTGCTTAATTAAAGTTTGTAATCTCTACACAGAAATTAGTAAACAAGTAATAAACAGCTTTTTATGCTGCCAGTCTGAAGACAATTGTGGCCAGAGGCATTATGTTCTTAAGTTTTCCTTCACATAGATCTGTCTTTCTGCATCTATTTGTAAACGCAATATCTAGGAAACAGCATGAGGGAATTTCAGCAAACTTGGCTTTGTCATTGTTGCTATGTTTTTTTTCAAAGTGACAAAAATATCAACTGGGGTAGAAAACAGATTAATGATGTCAAATTAAAGCTTTCACCCCTGTAACTGAGTTGAAGCTAGGCTTTTGATAGAAAGTTGAAAAGGTAAAACAGTCAGTTTTGCCTTGAATACTCCATAATCCCGCAGGGAATTCCTGACATGATGGTAGCACTTACACAAACCACTTGCACTGACCTGGATTCACTCATAATCTGAATAATGCACAATACTTGTTTCCTTCCTTTTTAGCAAAGTGCAGAATTAAAGTTGAGTAGTCATTAACACAAGAATATAGGTTGGCTATATTAGGCCAGACATTTTCTGTGTAATAGAGGTTAATTTGACCTCTTTTGTAAGACTGTGAAACTGATTAGCAGAAGTAAAAAGCACAGAAATACAACAGAAATATCCATGCAGTATTATCTTAACCTTAACCCAGCAGGGCTGCTTGCACTGATGAACAATTGGCTTCCAGACTGGAAAAATTTGATGTTCTGACATGCTTCCTATAGGACTAATTGATAAATGGGATTTCAAAATTCACATTTTTTCAGGGTCAATTTATTGTTAATGATATACCAAATAGAAGCATTGCATTCTGTTTAAAGTAGTTGCTTTTATTATAATTGTATTTATTTATAGTGGATCATCTCAGCGTAATGAAACTGGCTCACAAACAGGCCTTAGCTTTAGTACTAATAATTACTTGTTGCTCAAGTACTGATTTAATGTTTTTTTTTTTCTTTTTACAGCAGTGCACGTTTTGGACACTGGCACAAAAATAAAACTCCAACAGAATATCGCTCTGGTCCTCGACTAATTATATTTGTAATTGGTGGGGTGTCACACTCAGAAATGCGTTCTGCCTATGAAGTCACTCGAGCCACTGAGGGGAAATGGGAAGTGCTGATTGGTAAGCACTTCACTGTTCTTGAGAATATAATTTTTTTCCCAGAAATTATGGATTCAAGTGGTTTTTGCCATTTTTTTCTAATAAATTGTTATTTCCCCTTGACAGGGTCATCTCATATCTTGACTCCCACCAGCTTCCTTAATGACCTGAAGAGTCTGGACAAAGTTCCAAATCCCGACTGTTAGATGGCTCAACTCAAAACAAAGACGAGCACACTCTGATTAAGGATTTAGTTGTTGAGTTTAGATGATTGGTTGTTGGTCATCTCTCGCTCATGTCTGAAGTAAATTATAATATGAAGATGCATTTTAGATGTAGTCATGGAAGGAAACTTTTCTTGATTCTTTATTTTATTTGAGAGTGGTATTTTCTTTATTTGTTACAAACTGGGATCTGTATACTTGTGATTGAAATTGTATCAAAATATTCAATTAGACATTATAAATATTCTGATTATTTTATTATTCTCAGTTGTTCAAAATCTTATTTTTTTACTATAATATATATTTGATTCCCTCTAATTTTGTATTTATAAAAAAAATCTACAATTCCCACAAAACTGGATCAGAATTCTTGTTCGAGTCTAATGTAGTAAGTATGTATTGTATATTCATTAACATCATCTAGGTAACTTTTTTTTCTTTTCCTTATCTAAGAAATTTAAATTCAGACCAAATGTCTTAACTGCTGTCCTATGATATCTTGCACATTTATCATGTACTTTAATATATTTTTGGGAGCAAGTGTGGTGTGTGTTTGTTTCTTTGTTGTAAAAATAAATAATGAACAAATTATTGCCTTGTGTATGCCTTTTCAAAGGACTCCTAAGCTGCTTTCAAGTTGTGTCAAAACCTGGAAGAAATTATCCCAACTTTCATGGACTTTCTCTAAACTTACTGAATTGTCTGAGATAATTTTGGTGATCTTTTGGTAACTTGTTCAACCACCTAAAACCCCTCCCTTTTACAAAATATATTTAAATTTGTTTTATCTCTTTTATTTGAATATTAACAAATGTGTTCTACTGCCAGAAACCAGATAATTATTATAAATAACCAAGTAATTGTTTTATTTAATACACATATGCAAAAATGTCCTATCTACCTCATAACCTATTAATATTTAAAGCTCTGACCATATAATATTTTGCTACTTTATGATTCGGTTCATTTCTCTCCATGCTGTGTGTACAAGGCCATTTACTGTGTGACCTTTTTCACCAGTATATCTTATCTGTTTTAAAGAAAACCAGTGAAAAAGATCATCCCTCTCCATGCCGAGGATTATGTTTTCATCTGGGATTACAGATGGTAATATTAAGATCAGGGCACTGGCTGGGGTTTAAATGGGAATGTTAATACTCAGGACTTAACTCTATTTAAAAGCCCTCACCCACCAAGTCATATCCAGTACACATATCCAGTACAGATTTAGAGTAGCATCAATCAGGACCGTCATTTGCACAAACAATAGTTTCATATTAAAGAATTGAATAGGTTCTCCATTAATAACAGGAAGTTTTGTTGTGTAATTTTCCTTTCTATTGTTTTCATTCTTTTTTGTGTTATTTTCACAATGGATACTGCTCAAGTGGACTCTAAATCAGAAACTACAGGCACTGTTCTGGTAAGACCTTTGTAGCATAACATTTATCTGTGCTTAAAAGTTTGTGTTCTTTATTTTTGCATCAGTGTTTTTTTTTCAATTTAATTCTTGACTTACAATTTAGTTTTAAATGTGTAGTGGAAAGTATATAATTTTTATACCATTTGTTCAGAATTGTATTTGATTCTCAAGTGTGAATTTGTTGAGTTTGTTGTCAATGTAATGTTGATATTTTGATATTACATTCATGTTCACATTGACCCCTGCCATGGGTTCCAGGACTTTTACTGTGATACAAGAATGTGAAGATATTTGCATGTAAAAATATTTATTTTCATGTTAAGATTTACAATGAGCTATAAGTCAAGATGGTTTTACTGAAATGTGTAACTGGTTTAAGGCAAAATAGGAGTTGTGGTATTTTGCACTACCACCTTTTTTTTTGGCTACTTTTAAACAGGAAACCCCAGAAAAGGAGCAGATCCTTAACATAATGAGTTACGCACAGCGTGGACGAATGGAGGAACAGCGCTGTGCCTTGAGTCCTGTCAAAACCGGACAAGTCAAAAATAAGCCTTCAGGTTGGAGGAGAAAATGCAAAGACAACATCTGCATTGTTGGTGTCCTTTTGTAAATTAGTTAGTGATTGTTATATTCCTGCTCCGCACAGGTTCACAATTTGAGGAGTCCTCCCATACCTTGGACAGCAAACAGGGACAACACTGTGATGACATTCGGGCGTCATTGCCAGGCTTTAACTACGAGGTACAAGATTTCAGTCAAAGGCTTGGTGCATGCGCTTATTTAGGTGGGGTGATGTTTAAATGACTGAAGTCTACTTGGAATGTGACTTTTTTTCTCAGGATCCTGGGAGTAAGAACCATCATGGCTCTGCACCTCATATCTCCGTGACAGAAAGCACTCCAGACAGAAACAGAAAGCTTCTGCTGGTACCAACCAACCAACTGCAGGTTCCTTCACAGCATGACTGCTCCAGTTCTATAACGGTCTGTTCTAGCTTACTGTCATTGTGGTCACAGATGACATGTGTTTTTATTAAATGGTGATCATCTTCATTTTTTGAAATCCTTTTTTTTTTTGTCCGACAGGCAGAGTCACCTGATGAACAGCAGAAGTTCATGAATATGATCAGGCAAGGCCAGCGTGGACGTATGGATGACCAGCGCTGTTCCTTGGATCCTAGCAAGAGTGCTCCATGCACACCAAGCCACACAGACAGAAAGCATGCTGCAAGCACATCAAACTTAGGTGATCTTTAAACTCCATGTATTTATCAATATTTGTCTCTGTGAACATTTCAAGATTTGTGTTGCAATTCTTACAATTTCCCTAAACTATACAATACATACAGGTTTAATCAAATTTCATCAGCTCATTGACTATATACAGTAGTTAGATCTAACTATTTCAATTGTTTTAAATTTTTTTCTGTTTTAGGTCCAGATTCTGAAATGTTCTTCAGCCTCCTTGCCAATACCCAGAGCCACAGACTTGACGACCAGCGAGTTTCCCTACCATCATTACCAGGATTGGCAAAAGAAAACACCTCGTCTACCACAGGAGGAGATTCAAATTACTTGTGTTACATGGTCTCTAAAGTCCAAGTAAGTACCTTTTATTTTCAGAGAACAAAATTATTTAGATTTTCAACAGCAATCAACAAGAACTAGTACTGACAGGAAGTCATTACAGTCTCAGAATCTTATAATCACATTTATTCAATATTCTGTGGAACTTAACTGGCAAAAAGGTGTGCCTCCCATGAAAAATACTGAGGAATGCTGACCCTAATGCATTTCAGGGTGCCAGAATGGACGACCAGAGGTGTTCACTACCTCAAATCCGAACTCTGCAGACCCAGTCTTCACCAACAAAGGATAAGTCTGCATGTGGTTCAGGCCCTCCCCGTTCAGCCTCTTTCAGCCCCGGCTCAGATGTGGGACGACCAAAGAGTAAAGATAAAGCATCTCAAAAACAGGTAAAAATTAAGTTACTGCGTGATTTAAAAAAAGAAAAACACAAGGTATATTACATCAACTAACATCAACTTACATCTTTATTAAACAAATGTACCAGAATCCTAAATCTGCCTTTGGAAAACTCTTTTGTGTTTATTTGCATGCCGTTTATATTCCAGACTATTTATTAGTTAACCTAAATATGTACTGTGCTTTTTTTTGCTGATCTAGGAGTTCAGTTCAGCTGAGCAAGAAGATTTTTTCACCTTAATGAGTAATTCCCAGCGTGGACGATTGGATGAACAGCGATGTGTCTTAAATGTTAGTCCCAAGCCTACACCCAAACTCAAGCCTAATACAAGCACAGAGCCCAAAGGTAAGAATAAAACATATTTTCTCACAATTAATGCTTTTATAATAATAATTTAACTTTTCTGTCATAATTGTTGATGTGTTTGATCATACAACCAAAAAGGTGCCATTTTACCTACACAGGTCCAGATTCTGAAAAGTTCTTTAGTCTGCTTGCAAACTCTCAGGGCAGACGGCTTGATGACCAGCGGGTGTCTCTTCCTTCATTGCCAGGGATACAAAATGGTGGTACCAAGGCAACATCTACTGCAGCAGAGATGGATGCAAGCTACTTGTGTTACATGGTCTCCAAAGTCCAGGTTGGCCCCATAAATTGCATAGTAAAAGATAATTGCTGACAGATTTGTCATTTGGTTTCAAGACGTAACATATTTTTGTAGATACAGAATATGCTTGATAATATTTTCAACTGCTTTTTCCTCCCACAGGGCTCAAGAATAGATGAACAAAGATGTAGTGCACCCAATATCTTCCACAATCAGCGTACCCCATCTCCTCAGCGCAAAGATCATCCCAATTCCGTGGCATCTGATAAACCTCCCCAAATATCTGCCTCCTTAAACAGTGCCAAAACTGACCAGCATCAGCAGGTGAGATATCATTTTGCACAATTTGCAGTTTTTAAAACTGTCCTTTTGCCCTATAAAATGTAAATTCTTTTAAGTAAGATCTTAAAATGACATCAGCTGTGGATTAAGTAGTCTCATCCTACGCGATCTTAAGAAAAATGTGGTTAATTGTGTCCTCCCATTCTATTTTTTTTTCTGTTAAAATGTTTGTGAGTTGTCCTCCTTCTCATTGTTTTTCTTTCTTTAAATCCTATTTAGGAGCCATCTCCAGCTGAGCAGGAGCAGTTCTTTAAAATGATAAGTCATGCACAGAGTGGACGTATGGAAGAGCAACGCTGCTCTTTACAACCCAGCAGAAGTACACCTGCCACACCCACACACAATGGAAGTGCTTTAAATAATGTACCCACAGGTCAGACAAACACACAGTTAGGTCAAGTATGTGTTTTCTGTCTCTGAGACATCATAAAAATAACTGGCGATCCTCTGTAACAGGTGCAGATGCTGACGCATTCTTCAAAATAATTTCCACCAGTCAGGCACAACGACTAGATGATCAGCGTGTTTCACTTCCTACCCTGCCAGGGATAAGTGGGAACACTGAAAGAAAACAGAATGGCAGAGACACAAAAGCTGGAAACCCTGTAAGTTATGCAAATTTTAAATAATTGGAGGTGTTAACAAGGAATATAGCCAAACGTTAGTTCCTTGTCATTTTTTATCAAACTGAAATTTACTCCCACTGTCTTTTGTTTACATTTTTCTTTTGCAAGGTTTCTTCACCAAACATCACAAGGGCTGGAAATACACCAACAAAAACAAGAAAAGACTGTTCCAGCCCTGCCTCACAACCTCAAAGGGTTCATGCAGAATGTGGCTCTCCCAGGGGGTTACCCAAATCTGCTTCATTCACCCCTGAGACAGAGTATCAGAAGTTAAATATCCCAGGACAGGTAAAAAAAAATGATATCAGTGTTTTGGTTTCATTAGAAGGGTTACTGTTTAGACAAAAAATGATATACAATCAGTCATTTATAAGCTAAGATGGGCTCAGTTTCACTACTTTGTGAAACACATCATCAGTTACAGAATAATGCACAACATGAACTAGGGAACACTTTGTTAATCTGTGATGATTTGTACTGAAGGACATCAGATTAGTGAGTCTAGTCTGTGTTGAATTATTAGCCACAAATGAATAAGAAGCCTGGGCAAGATTAACTGAAACACACTGTATAGGCAATGACATGTTCATTCTTTACAGATGACGGTGAGGGTGTCCATGAGCTTCACACCACAGCTGGTAAGCAGTACTTCAGCCTGTTTACGTAGACCATTAAGAGTAAAATAGCTAAGATTATTGTCTTGATAGTAGTTGTGTATCTTCATCAACACTTATTTGAATCCTGTCTGTTAAAGGGACACAAGAGTATGGACCAACCATGTACATACCCAGAAGTCTACCTCACTTTAGGGGCCCCTGGAGACAACCTCATGATCCCTCTGAGCCCCGTACCTGGCAGACCTTTGTCTTTCAACCTAAACCTTGTCCCAAAAGATGCTAGATCAAGGCACTGCTCTCCAAGCCATGGAAGTCCTAGAAAAGCCCACTCAAGGCCAGCATCCCCAAATCCTGGAGCAACCAGTAAAGCACATGCTGAAACTTCATGCCCACATGAACAGGTGAAGCTCGTCACCAGCCCTATCAGTCCCGATGAAGACTGCTTCTCTCTTATAGAGAAGGTTCACACAGCTCAGCTGCAGAAAGGGATGGCGCAAGGAGGACAAAAATGGAAAGGGGAGCAAGGAAAGGGAAAGGGGGGTGGAAAGAAAGATAAGAAGGAAGGAGGCAATAAACAATAGATCTCGATAAGCATGCTACATTGTAAATAATTAGGAAAATTAGTAAAAATGTGAGGTGTCATAATAAACTTGGAAAATAACTGATTGAACAATGTATATGAAAACTGTATTTTTAATTTTTATATGCTCAAACTAATTAGAAACTCTTGCTTGAGTAGAACTCACTTTTATGTTTAGGATCGGAAACTTATTTGTAAAGGCTTTTTCTTCCTTTTAACTAAATGTTACAAATATTTACATATATCCTTGTCTATATCCAGGGTGAAAATGCATTACTTTCCTCTTGAAAACTGTATGAAGCTGTGACAAAAAATTTACACACAAAGAGAAAAACTTAATAAAACTTGATCACCTATTTATGTTTGCTCTTATTAGTTGAACCACTTTACTGACAAATGAGCAGAGCCTACTTTTACACATGAATGCTCACATGACTGCTAAGTTGTTAGTTCACCACAACATTTTGCCTAACTGTTTTAAAAAAACTAATGGTGCGTACATGAGTAAATGATTATCAAGTTGTAACATTTTATCTCAACTGAATTTGCAGTAGAAATTTGCCATTTTGGTCTTCATACAGACACAGTGTTCTATACAGTTCCATCTAACTGTTTTCTTAGCTAGAGTGGTTATCTCACTGTATGAAAAACAACAACACATGAGGTATGTTAAACATTTATTGAAGATTTACAGAAGGAAACTTTTAGAGGGTCATATTGTATGAGCTCTATTTAAATTTCCTTAACTGACATGTTCAGCATTTACTGAAGATTTACAGAAGAAATTTCTTAGAGGCTCATATTGTATGAACTCTATTGAAATTTCCTTAACTTGATCTTGTATTTCATTCTGCAGAGTCGGTTCCCTGAAAGAAAGAGAGACAATTAGTACTCGAAGGCAGTGTTTACACAGTAGGAGGAATACATAACACTCAGTAACAAAAACTAGTTAAGGTTCTTGTATTCTTGCAGAGAGAATTAAAAGATGCTGATTTGTTACAAACAAATATAGCTTGTTGAATATCATATTGCAGCTGCTCATTATATTATAGATTTATCAATATATTTATTGTGCAAACTATGTATTTCACATTGAAAATGTAGAAAAAATCCTGATTATATAGATAAAAAATATTGATATGGTTGATCAAAAACACCTAAAGAGACGAAATGGTTACCTTTCCAGCATCACGGCTCTTGGCTCTCAGTTTGTTGACCTGGGATTCAGCAATGTCAGCACGCTCCTGAGCTTCCTCCAGCTCATGCTGAACCTTTCTCAGCCTGGACATGTGAGTGTTGGCCTGTTCCTCCTGTGAAGGGTTTAGAATTACATTTACTTAGTTTCAAAAAACTAAATAGTGATATACTATTAAAACAACTTAAAATGATGTGTAACTTACAGCCTCCTCAGCCTGTCTCTTGTAAGCCTTGACTTTGAGCTGCAGTTTGTCCACCAGATCCTGAAGTCTGTTCACATTCTTCTTGTCCTCCTCAGTCTGTACAGATAAAGAATGGTCAGTTGTGGGTTAGGGTTTTACAGGTTTTAGTTGAGTCAGTAATAATGCATCATAGTTAATATAGATATAGTATAATTTGTATGTAAGATCGTAAAGGTACTGTACATGCATAGTTCACAAACAGGCTTCTTCAATTATGTTGCTTTGTTCTTATCTGTGGTGCTTCAAGCTCTGTATGGGCGTATAGAGCTCAGAACTTTCAAATACCTAAAATATAGCAATACAATATTTGCCTCTGAAATGTAGAGGAGTAGATAAAAAAGAAAACTATACTTAAGTAATTGTACTTCGTAACTTTCCACTGCTGGAATCAGAGTCATTATGGTAATTTTAATTGAAATTAAATGTACCTGGTAGGTCAGCTCCTTCACTCTCCTCTCATATTTTCTGACTCCTTTCACAGCATCAGCTCCACGTCTCTGCTCAGCCTCAACTTCAGCCTCTAGCTCGCGCACCTGTGATGTGATGATAAATTATCAACATAGGAAAAGTTTACTGTACACATTTAAAAATGTGATGTTTATTATTAAAAGAAATCTGTGAGCATTTATATGCAGTGCATACCCTGGACTCCAGTTTCTGAAGCTGCTTCTTGCCACCCTTCATGGCCAGGTTCTCAGCCTCATCCAGACGGTGCTGCAGGTCTTTGACTGTGACCTCCAGGTTCTTCTTCATTCTCTCCAAGTGAGCACTGGTGTCCTGTTCCTTCTTCAGCTCCTCAGCCATCATGGCAGCCTGGAATGATAGGTGTTTGAAATTCCAATTTAAGTCTTTACATTGATGGTCAAGTACAGACAAGATGGGGAAGTAGAAAAAAAAGGAAGACTCACATCAGTGATGGCCTTTTTGGCTTTGTCCTCAGCATTTCTTGCTTCCTGAACAGCATCATCCACTTCACCTTGAACCTGGACAAGGTCACCCTCCAGCTTCTTCTTGGTGTTCAGGAGACTGGTGTTCTAAATTATAGCATTAAAAAAAAAAAATATATATATATATATATATATATATTAATATTAATTGAGTTTTATTTTATTGGTTGTATTCTCTCATACTGTACTTATCAGAAAATAAACCTGAGAATGAAGCAGTCCAACACGTTCACTGGCATCAACCAACTCCTGCTCAGCAACTTTGCGTCCTCTCTCTGTCTGCTCCAGAGCAGCTCTGAGCTCCTCAATTTCAGCCATCATCAGGCCATTTCTGCGCTCCACCATGGCAACCTGCTCCCTCATATCTTCCTGCCCTCTGAGGGCATCATCAAGGTGCAGTTGGGCATCCTGACAACATCAATAGAAAATAAAATACCATTAACTGTCTGTATTAGTCATCCTTGTTTTTTATTTTTAAGTAAATATCAATCATTATAAAAACTTTACCTTGAGCTGTCCCTGGACATTCCTCAGTTGTTTCTGGGCCTCAGCAGCCTGCCTGTTGGCATGGCTCAGTTGAATCTCCATCTCATTCAGGTCACCCTCCATCTTCTTCTTGACTCTCAGGGCATCATTCCTGCTCCTGACCTCAGAATCCAGAGTGCTCTGCATGGAGTCAATCACCCTCTGGCTGTTTCTCTTGATCTGCTCCATCTCCTCGTCCTTCTCTGCCAGCTTCCTGTCAACCTCACTCTTGATCTGGTTGAGCTCTAGCTGAACACGGAGAATCTTGGACTCCTCATGCTCCAGTGTACCCTGCAGAAAATATTAATTACTCTGCTAAGTTTATCCATAACACATTTGAAATTAGTTAAAAATATAATGACAGGCTCATTAAATATAATGTTTCAATATCAAATTAAGAAAATGTAAAGAAAAATACCTCTGCCTCTTCAAGAGCAGTTTGAATTTCAGACTTCTCACTCTCTACAGCCTTCTTGGCTTTCTCCAGCTCATGGATGCTTTTTCCAGTCTCACCAATCTGTTCAGTCAGATCTGAGATCTCCTCTACAGAGTAAAAATTAACATCATTAGACTTTTTGCAACTAACATAGTTTGTCATTTTTTATTGTAGGTATCAGTTGACGTACGCTGCAGGTTCTTGTTCTCTCTCTTCATGGTCTCCAGCTGATCCAGAGCCTCCTCATAAGAGTTCTTCATCTTGAACAGTTCAGTGCTCAGAGAGCGAGCCTCCTTCTGAGCTCCTTCCAGCTCTGCCTGACCCTCCTCATACTTCTGTTTCCATTC
>JAPZDZ010000009.1:7944564-7959404 GCA_029783805.1 Acanthurus tennentii | reverse complement strand
AAGTTTTTCCAAAACTAGCACCATACTGTAAATTTCAAATATGTGATTCAGGAGAGAAAAGACTTACATGTTTCAATGTCAGCTGAGGCCAGTTTGCCAGTGGTACCGAAATGAATTCTGATGAATTTACCCTAACAAATGAAATTTAAGTTAGAATGATTCTCATTTTTTCTCTCAAAAACTTAAGTTTTGCCCATTAAGCACTTACAAAACGAGAGGAGTTGTCATTCCTCACAGTCTTGGCATTACCATAAGCCTCTAGCAGAGGGTTGGCTGCAATGATTTGATCTTCCAGTGACCCCTGTAACGAAATATAAAAAATACATTGTGGATAATAAAGTATGTGTCAACTGACAATTATCTGTCCATTTTTTCCATTAAAGGCAATGATTTTTACCTGCATTTTGCCAGGAACTGGCTCTGCTTTCTTGCCACCTGTAGCCACTGCAATTGTTGCAAAGTACTGGATGACACGCTTGGTATTGACAGTCTTTCCTGCACCGGATTCTCCACTTGGGGAAAAGAGAGATACTTAGAGTCACAAATGCCAGTATGTTATAATTTAATTAAGTTACTTGTACATTACTCACGTGATAAGGATAGACTGGTTCTCACGATCTGAAAAGAACAGGAACAATGGAATTAAAT
Source organism: Acanthurus tennentii (assembly GCA_029783805.1). Taxonomy (NCBI): domain Eukaryota; kingdom Metazoa; phylum Chordata; class Actinopteri; order Acanthuriformes; family Acanthuridae; genus Acanthurus; species Acanthurus tennentii. The sequence continues at coordinate 7,958,756 of JAPZDZ010000009.1, read as the reverse complement.
AAAGATTATATCCGATGTGTCTTATTGTGTGTTAAATTTAGTTATAAATTCATAAACCATCCTCTCAAAATAAATGATCCTACCAGTGAGCATGAACTGATAGGCATTATCAGAGATGGAGAAGATGTGGGGTGGAGCCTCCACTCTCTTCTTGCCTCTGTATGCAACAACAACCTGAGCATCGTACACAGGGAGCCACTTGTAGGGATTCACGACGACACAGAACAGGCCGGAGTAAGTCTGGAAAGAGGAGAAAGCTCAATTTCAATTCAATTATAACTGCCTACAGGATTTACATAAAATGTATGATTGATAAGTTCGTGGCCTAGGCCTCAAGAGATGAGTTTTACAGCTCTCTTTATATGCATTTGCTGTTCAAATCTTTCAGTGCTCAGAGTTTAAAATTTATCAACTTTTGTGGCATTTCTGTTTGGAGTGGTTGGAAATTTCAAGTCAGCACTGTCTGAGAAAATTACATTCAAAAAAACACTGACATTCATTCAGATATCTCTCTTTGCCATGTTTGAATTTAGCATCCCTCTTCTCTCATCATGTTGTAAGAAGTTTGCTTCAATGTCCCTTAGGACATCCTTCAGTGATGACAGCAGATGACAGAATAGCAGATTGGGTCTATTTCCTGGGCAATACTTTTTGAAATTTTTAAAACCAAAATCAGACTGTCATGCAAAAAGTTTAACTGCATGTGTATGTAAAAAACATAACTCCTTATATCATAAGGCATAAATTCATTAACCGCCGCATTATGTCAATCTGATCTAGTCATTTGCAGTGGTGGCTTTTGAAAAAATGAAAACACTTGTAAATGTCTTTTTTTATCTATATTGTTATATTCATGTTGTTTTAAGTATTAAGCAAAACACTTACATAGATCATCCATGATGCAAAACGCTCTTTGAGGTTATACAGCACACAAGGCTCATTGAGGTGGGTCATCATGGCCATGTCCTCAATCTTGTCAAACTTTGGAGGATTCATGGGATGGATGTCATCCTCCTTAACAGTGACTGACTGCATAGGAAATTAAGTTAAAAAAATATCCAGCTTCACATAGACTGTATTTCAAATAACATTTTATTAAATAGATATCATTCTTTGTTATTGTTTATAAGAATTTTAAGTTAAATATTTAACAACCTACCTTGCCTGAAAGTGTCTCAACAGTGGCTTTGCCACCCTCCTTCTTGACAAGTTTACCCTTCAGATACATTTCATCAGGATCAACCACAAAGTAAGCTGTTTTGGCATCAAACGGAGTGTTCTGAGCCTCAATCCTCTCTCTCTCTGGCTTGCGGAGGTAGATGGCCGCAGGCCCATACTGTTGCATCTCTGAGTCTGTGCTCATGGTGGCACTCTAGTGGAGACTAACAAGACAAGAGGATGAGAAGCAGTTTGAATTTTCTTTTTCATGCAGTTTAAGCTTGTTGTTTGTATGTGAATATTTTAGAGGTTTTGTTATTACAGACACATCTTACCTCAGCTTGTCCCAACTGAGTGGCTCAAATCTGCTGTTGTCTAAGGATGCTGCTAAAAAAATAATTAATTATTAATGATGAGCATTGAAGAGGAAATAAAATTTAAATGCTTTCTGAAATGAAGTTCTCACTTTTAAAAAGCAGCTATACTATATATCTTTTAACCTATTTTGGCAAAGTTTTACAGCTCAATAAGCATTTATTACTTGTAAGGGTGTTGTAATTGCAATTTTAATTTGCAAATTTTGTGTTTGTTTAAATTTAATTTAATTACTGTGGTTTTTAAAGCAAATTTGAGACTAACATGAGTACACTGTAAAGCTTTGGTAAGTAGTTTAAAGATTGACATTTGCTCTTAGGCTTTGCCTGGCATCTTTAATGAATATTATTTTACATTATTATATGTTATTGCCATTTACTTGACAAGCGAAAGAATAATGAGTAAGAGTCTCATTATGTTATTTTAAATAAATGCATGTAAGAAAGCGTTAACATGAAAAAAGTACTAACCTGAGGTGTTCCGTCAGTTCTCAGAGTAGTCTGAAGCTGTTGCTTTTATAGAGGCTGGACCTGCCCAGTCAGCAAGTCTACCGCTCAATTTGGTCAAGGATCCCTCTCATCATAAGACTGTGTTGTAACATGGCCAGAGCAGGAAACTTTTTTGTTTGTTTATTTGGTTTGAAAAAAAAAATTCTAACCGTCAAAATAGCAAAAAGAAATCAGTAACTGAAAATTGTAAATTACAAAAGAAAGCTTGTGTCAAAATTAAATTTATCTTAGTACAACTTAAAGTAAAATTAATAAAATGTACCCATAGAACAATTTCAAATACCATCATTAAACAAGGCATTTGAATTTTAAATATCATGTATTCTGCATAATATTAATAGAGATTTTAAAAATTGACATACTTATTTAAATAATCTATTTATGGAGTCTCTTTACTTCTCTTTTTGCCCTTACGAATTCAAATGTCATTGGTATTGAGTGTCAGAGCTTACCCACATTTCAAATCTTTAAGGTAGTAAAATTGAACATCATTTGAGAGTAACACTAATACGAGTAAACCAACATATAGTAACATGAAGTTGTAATGTCAAAACACCATGTATACATTTTAGAGAGCATTCCATGTCATCTTTGAAATATCATGCAACATATTTCAAAGTGAAGCAACGAACATCACTTAATTTCTGCTCAAAATGTATATGTGATGGTAATGTCAATAGTATGTCCTGAAATAGATTCTCTGCAACATGTGCAGGTTTTAAAACCACAAATTTACTTCAATAAATATTTTTACTCAAATTTAGATTCTGACCTTCGGTGAGAAGGATTTCGTCACTTTATAAGGAGTGGTGGTCTCTCCTTACCCTTGCTATTAAACATGCAACATAGCCAGGAATGGAACTTCATTTGGAGAAGCACCCAAGTGGCGCTGGTATATAGTTGCAGGACATTGGCACAGCTCATATTTCTCTAATAAAACTGAATGTAAGGCCCTTTCCATAAAGCTCAAGTGGTATTACACCTCGCCTTAAAAGGGTTAGAATATTTGCCAACCAGGCTGAGATAAGGCCTATAATAAGTTCCACTCATATATCAAAGATCTTTTTCCCTGTGCTGCATTTGAATCTAAGGATGTTTTTGCTGTTATGGAAACTTAGCGTCCTTGAAAAACTATGTGAGTCTGGTTTTGAGACATTGCTGGCATTGGCTTCAAATAAAATGGTCCACATGATTTCAAACACAGTATCTAATCATTTAAATGTAGTCCGGAAGAATAAACTTTGAATTCTTCAATGCTATTTTTGACATTAAATTAAAACAAACAAACTAAAAAACAAACAAGCAACAACAACAAACATTTGCAACATTTCAACTTTAAGGAAGAATTTACAACCCTCCTTTGGACTGTCAACATAGTTATCTACTTATTTTACACTCCTGATTCACATTTACCCACACATGTAAAAATATAAGACATGTCTAGATTTGCTGCTACACACAATAACACATTAACAGCATGGTAACTGCATATGGAGACCTAAGCATATTTCAGCCTAATGACTTCCTGGTTAGTTCTGCAGTATCAACAGTTCTTGTTTAGACAGTAAGAATGGTATTGAATAGGCCTAATTTGACTGCTCCAGGTCATCAGCTATTATGATGTAGGATAATAATACCAACAACCATATTATAACATGGAATCGACAAATCGTGCTTTGTTTACAGTATTCTTCATACATATCAGAATACATATAAAACATTTTATCAACCAATTAATATGCTGTCTTGATTTAATACAATAGATTTAATATGATGACAGGCATACTAAGCCAACCGATCCTTAAAGGTAAAGCCTATCTAACAATAATTTAATAATAATAATTTTGCCAGTGGTAATGTAACGCCATGCAGATTTGTACAAGATCCACATTTGGGTGTAAAGATAGGACTCACAAAAAAATCCCACTGGGTTGTGCAGTGTCGTTGGCGTGACGTAGTGGGACAAAGCCGGAAATATAACTGAGAACTACACGCTTTGAGTGGACGCAAACTAGCTAGCTGAAATACTTTTTCTCTCTCCCGATCGGCTATTATTTCTGGGAAGAAATGCCCTCGCTCAGTGGAAAATCTGAAGTTATATTTGTAAGTTGCTTCATGCAGCATGTTGTTTGCTATTTGCTTTTGTGCGAGACGAGTGTTTGATAGCTTGCTTTTACTGGGATGCTAACGTTAGCTTACAGTGTTAGCAATGCTAAAGTTAGCTTGTTGCTTGTCGTAAGCTAGGAATGAGAGGTGTCAGACATGCTAGGCTCATAGATTGTGGATTTAATTATTTATTTCTAAATTCACACTTTGTTATCGTTTAATCACCTTTCATTTATTAAGTTTCATTTAAAATCTATGCATTAAAAATAGTGGTTGACGTTATTATGTTGTCATGATTTCTGTTGAGCTAACGTTTGCTTTAGCAAACTCCACTCTAACAAAAGTTATTGCAGTTCTGCTTAAAGTTTCATATTCTGTCATTTCTGATGATTTTGTTAGGAGGACGATGATCTGCCTTACGAAGAGGAGATTATCAGGAACCCATACTCAGTCAAATGCTGGATGCGTTACATCGAATTCAAACAAAACGGCCCTAAATCCACCCTCAACATGATATATGAGCGGGCCCTGAAAGAGCTACCCGGCAGGTAAGTAACATTACAGGGGAACACTGTAACAATGTGACTTGAAATCCATAGATAACTGTAACCACATCTGTACATGCCAGAATATTTTGGGCTTGAAATTGGACATTTATTGTGCATGTTCACATGTTAACATAGCCTTTTTTTTACAGCTATAAACTGTGGTATAACTACCTAAGAGAGAGACGGAAACAAGTCAAAGGGAAATGTATCACTGAACCATGCTATGAAGAGGTCAACAATTGTCATGAAAGGGCATTGGTGTTCATGCATAAGGTAATGTTTTCTTTTTAAACTTCATAATGAAGCAGTTCTGAATAACATTTTGTGATGTTCTGTAAATGATAGACTTGAAACTAATCATCTGTTTTTTTCTCAAACTAGATGCCGAGAATATGGCTTGATTACTGCCAGTTTCTCGTGTCTCAATGCAAAATAACAAGAAGTCGGCAAACATTTGACCGTGCGCTCAGAGCTCTCCCTGTCACTCAGCACCCACGCATCTGGCCTCTGTATCTTCGCTTTGTTCGTAACCTTCCTCTGCCTGAAACAGCCATCCGGGTGTACCGCAGGTACCTCAAGGTGAGAGCATAGTACACAGACTAGTTTCATACAGTTGCTTCCATTCAGAATATCACTGAAGAAGTTTTCTGATTGCACTTATTATTGAATATTGCAAAATCTCAAAAGATCATACACCTACAGTAGGATTTCTCTTTATTTTTGAAATTTCTGGAATACTGAAATTATATTGAAATTAAAGAAAGGTAAAATGAAAGGTGTCAACAGATTCTGATGATAAAAGATTATAATGTTTATTTTTAATCATTGTTCCATGAATTAAAATGTACTTAATGTTCCCCACCTGCACTTTGTCCCATTTAGCTTTCTCCAGAAAATGCGGAAGAATATATAGATTACCTACGATCTGTCGGTCGCTTGGATGAAGCAGCTCTGCGACTAGCAGCTGTTGTCAACGATGAAAATTTTGTATCAAAAGAGGGAAAATCCAACTATCAGGCAAGAATTTATTGAATATGAACAAATCATTTTCTTTTCTGCTGAGCAGAAAAATTAATAAATCTTGTGTATGTATTTATTTGTTCAACAGCTGTGGCATGAGCTATGCGACCTGATTTCTCAGAACCCTGATAAGGTAACCTCTCTGAATGTGGGAGCCATCATCAGAGGTGGCCTCACTCGCTTCACGGATCAACTTGGGAAACTCTGGTGCTCTTTAGCTGACTATTATATCAGGAGTGGTCACTTTGAAAAGGTTAGCTTTCTTTAAATAGCTCTCATTTATACACATGAAAAGGTATGGCTGGGCATATGGTCTAAAAATCATGTTTCTGCATTTTCAAACAGACAATTTTTTCCCAATACCTCTTTATTGATATTCCGACAATATTGTAGAGATAAGTATCACTGCTTTTCTTATTAACACAGTGAAATATTTGATAAACGATCATCAATACTGTGGAAGTAAAGAAAAGCATAGAGAATTACCTCACTTCACTATAATGCATTCTTTAAATGCAAGTAAAGACAACACTTAAGCCATATAATCATATGAAGATACCCAAAATTTAAAACGATATCTAGTCACATTTCACCATGTTGATGTTATTTTCTGGTAAAGAACTTAATATATTGAAAACTTTGTTATCAAAATGGTCCTCTGCTCTGTCTTATGCTAGTTCTAGTTAGTTCAGCTCCATAGCAGTAACATTAATTTACTGGTTTTCAGGTCTCATTGGCTGACTTTCACTCTTAATGCGTCTTTACACTTTCAGGCTCGTGATGTATATGAGGAAGCCATCCTTACTGTGGTGACAGTCAGGGATTTTACACAAGTGTTTGATAGTTATGCTCAGTTTGAGGAGAGCATGATCGCAGCAAAGATGGAAACCACTGCTGAGATGGGGCAGGATGAAGATGGTTTGTATGGATTTATTATTAGTAACAGTCCTTAACTTTTACTTCTCTTGTCATAAGTGCCTTACTCTTTGTCCTTCTCTTCACAGATGACATAGATCTGGAGCTGAGACTGGCCCGCTTTGAGGAACTGATAGCCAGACGGCCCCTCCTCTTGAACAGTGTACTGCTGCGGCAGAACCCTCATAATGTTCATGAGTGGCACAAGCGGGTGAAACTGTATGAGGGCAATCCGCGGCAGGCAAGTTATCAGACTTTTCTCTACTTTTTTATGTTTATGTTGTTTGTTTATATCTGGGATTGTGCTCACACATTTCATAACAGTTTAACAAACTTTTGCATCCCGATCTTTTGCAATCCTTTGTAGATCATCAACACTTACACTGAGGCAGTTCAGACTGTGGATCCAATGAAGGCTACAGGGAAGCCTCACTCTCTCTGGGTTTCTTTTGCTAAATTCTACGAGGAAAATGAGCAGCTGGATGATGTAAGTCAGTGAGATTTTTCTCCAGATTACCTAGATTTTTCTCTGGAAAAATCTGCACATTTTAAATAAAATACTTTTTGTGTTCTTGAAAAGTCTTAAATTTACTCACTGTCGCTCAGGCAAGGACGATTTTTGAGAAAGCTACCAAGGTGAACTACAAGCAGGTGGATGACCTTGCTGCAGTGTGGTGTGAATATGGAGAAATGGAACTCCGCCATGAAAACTACGAGCAAGCGCTGCGCATACTGAGGGTGAGACATGTATCCCATTTGCTTTCAACATTATAGGTGCAGTTAGTAAAACATGTGCACTCTGTAACACTAGAAATTTAGCAGCATCTGGTGGCCGGACTGAGAAAGGACAGCAACATTGAAAAGTCCAGTTGTTTTTGAAAACATATTCTCTACTAAAGAAAAAAGTAAACTTAATAGTAACTACTGCAGAAATGCTAAGAAAAGATCTGACGCTTGGCCCAGAATTTTCACTCTGAACTAAAAAAAAATCGCTTGACTGATTTTTGACTAACATGAACACAACATACTGTTGATTGCTTTGTCTGAAGCTTGCTCTGCCTTTCAGATGTTGCACAGATATTCACTTGTAATTCAGGGAAAATTGAACTGTTACTGCTTAGCATATACTGGCCGTTTTAAGGTGCGATCACAATCGATTACCTCAAATCTTTTTTGACAACAAAATAGATTTGAGGTGCCTACAAGGAATATAATGGCAACAGTTAGCAATAGCCAGCAAAATGTTATTTTGGCAAGTTTGAGCAGAGATTTAAAATTGCTGATTACACCCTCTAAATGTGAGGGACCACCTCCATATTTGGGTATAAATGTTATTTTGGAACTAATACATATGTTTTCTAATGATTTGAATACAGAAAGCCACAGCCATCCCATCCAAGAAAGCTGAGTACTTTGATGCCTCTGAGCCAGTCCAAAACAGAGTCTACAAATCCTTGAAGGTCTGGTCCATGCTGGCGGACTTGGAAGAGAGCCTTGGCACTTTCCAGGTATTATCTGTGTTTATTTTGACACCTATGAGCAAATGACATGCAGTAGATATATATCACAGGGCAGGTAATTTCCTCAGATATCTTGGAATCCCAATCTACTGTGTGACTTGGTTCGTATATAAAGTCATACTTCCTGTTTATCTCCATGGGTTCTAAATGTTAACTCTAATTCGTCTTTATTTATTTTTTTATTGTTTGTCCTTAGTCCACAAAAGCTGTGTATGACCGAATTATTGACCTTCGCATAGCCACGCCACAGATCATCATCAACTATGCCATGTTCCTTGAAGAGCACAACTACTTTGAGGAAAGCTTCAAAGTAATAAGTCAATTATGAATTAAACCAACATTTAATGACATGATTCCTTTGTTAACATACCACCTATTGACACAAATTTTTCAATGTTTTTTTTAAATATCTTTTTAGGCATATGAGCGTGGTATTGCTCTGTTTAGGTGGCCAAATGTTTATGACATCTGGAACACTTACCTCACTAAGTTCATTGACCGTTATGGGGGCAAGAAGCTGGAGAGAGCTAGGGATTTATTTGAACAAGCCCTGGATGGTTGCCCTGCAAAGTTTGCAAAGAGTAAGTATTTTTGTCAGAAGTGCATTAACAACTTGTGTACAGTATATTCCACATTCTATTCATTATGTGTCTTGCTTTCTAGCCATTTACCTGTTGTATGCCAAGCTGGAGGAGGGATATGGATTGGCCCGACATGCCATGGCTGTCTATGAAAGAGCAACCCAGGCAGTTGAGACTGAGGAGAGACATCACATGTTCAATATTTACATCAAGAGAGCAGCCGAAATTTATGGAGTCACCTATACCAGAGCAATTTACCAGAAAGCCATTGAGGTATATGGTTAAAGCATTGTTGTGTGTGACAGCATTTCATATCAAAAGCATATTTTTCCTGTTAAATTGATTAGATTTTCAGGTGGTCTATGTAAATGCCATCCTTGAGATAGTAATCAGTAATGGTACCATTTTCCTTGGCTTTAAACACCAACTGGAAACATGTGCGATGTCTTTCATGATATATATTGCATATAAATAATTCAGTGTGTTCCTTTCATGGCTCGTCACTCAGTTTGCAAACTATAATAGTAGTGCGGTGGCATGCCATACACTTAGAAATATGAGACAGTGTTTACACTAGATATGAATGACATTTCTTTTATTCATAATTACTATTATCCGAATCTCATTCTATAAAAATATTCATTTTAGATAACAACACAAATTCCTGTATTAATTCTGACCCATTAACTAACATGTCCAGTTTTATGTCTTTTGTCTGAGAAGCTTATGCTTTTTCTGGAAAACTTTAAATAATATTTAAACTATGTTCATTATGGTAATTATTGCATATGTTAAGTCTGCTGTATACCTTTGTATTTATTCAGGTTCTTCCTGATGAACATGCCCGAGACATGTGTCTGCGATTTGCTGACATGGAGAGTAAACTGGGCGAGATAGATCGAGCCAGAGCAATCTACTCCTACTGCTCCCAAATCTGTGACCCCAGGGTGAGTTCAACCACCGTCTGCCATTACCTGTTTCTGAATAAAATGTTTAATTTCCTTTATTTATGTGCACATTTTAATTCACCTTGGTATATTTCTTAACTTTCCTAGGTGACAGCTAATTTCTGGCAGACCTGGAAAGAATTTGAGATTCGCCATGGAAATGAGGACACCATAAGAGAAATGCTGAGGATCAAACGTAGTGTCCAGGCCACATACAACACACAGGTCAACTTTATGTCCTCTCAGATGCTGAAGGCAACAACAAGCTCAACAGGCACTGGTAAGAGAGCTGAAAGTAACTATTTAGCTGCTAAAAAGCTCATCCTTGACTAGTGCCAAACTGTATGGTCTATACAGTACACTGGAAAGACATTATATTTACTAAAATATAAATGTTCAATATGGTAGCCTTCACAATGACACACGAACATTCTTTTGCCAACATTTCTGTGTTTTTCAAAGTATTTGTTTTGTTTCATATCCAGTGTCAGATCTTGCACCAGGCCAAATGGGAATCGACGACATGAAGATGTTGGAGCAGAAAGCTCAGCAGCTTGCTGCAGAGGCAGAGCAGGATAAACCCAAACCCAAAGAGAAGATTCTCTTTGTCAGGTTTGTGTTCTTATTCCACTTCAAAAAATACATTTGTACAAAAAGTAGTTTATACAAATAAACTACATTTTTCAAAGAAAAATGAAGACACTTAGGTGTTATTCTCTGTGTTTGTGTAGGAGTGACACCTCTCGCAGTGAGTTGGCTGAACTCTCCAAACAAGCCAATCCTGATGAGATCGACATTGATGATGATGACGAGGATGAGGATGATGAAGACCAGGGACCAGATGGTGAATGACACGACAAGCTTAGCATCAACAAAAAAACTGATACTTTGGATGTTGTTTAAACATTCTTGTGCATATGTGTTTTTCATTTCATTCATTAACATGCATGTGCTAATTAACTTCTCATTTCGGCATTTACAGAGGTGCAGCTTGAACAGAAGAGTGTACCAACAGCTGTCTTTGGAGGGCTAAAAGAAGACTGAAAGAGATCCCTTAAAAATTTTGGAGAAAGTCCTCTGATTTCACCTGTAGATATTGAATAGTCTCCATTTTTAAATTTGTGTAAACACTTAGTCATATCCACCTTATTTTTAACAGAATTTATCATTAATGAAAACAGAATTGCATTGTTTGTACCTTCTGTGTATTTTTCTAGTGGATTTTTGTAGTACAGTATACAAAAATATGAGCCTGTATTAGTGTTGGCCTTATGGTGTTGGTCTTTATAAAGTACAAACCTTAATATTGCTTGAATCATTTTGCTGCCTTCTGTAATGAAACACTTAAAGTTGGTTACAAGTAACTGTAACTGAAGTCTGGTGTAGTTTGATTTTGTTTCTGGGCAACATTTTGTAATAGAGTTAAAAGTGAAAACGCTTGTACACCTACTACATGCTGAGACCTTTCCCTGACATGAAGCTCTGTTCTGTAAAACACAGAGGACAAGCATATTTTCCTCAACAGGAGGCATTTATTTTAAAGAGGAGCTGAGCATTCAAGCTTCACATAGTTGGCTTGAGGTTCACCAGTAGGTGGGGGTCTTGCAAAATACAATGTTTCTGAAAGGATTTCATAACTTGTGTACATATGTCACATTCCCAGTATTAAATATCATGCCTTAACAGTACATTTATTATTGTAAAAGTACACTTAGGTCGCTGTTTTTATAGCTGACAGATAGCAGTTCGTAATGATATTTGCAGGTTTTTACTTGGTTCAGTGATAATTTCTGTGGCTGATGCTGTAAAATGTGTTTCAGTTGGCATTGTTGAGAGCTTTTTTGTAACCCAGTCAGGGTATTACAAGAAGATGTTTGATTTTTTTCCTAGTGCAGAGCCACTAATGTTTGCAGTTTCTGTGAATTGTGCACCAACAACTCTGGTTGTGACAAGCTGGTCACTTTGAATCCCTGAAACTTTCTTATGTCTTGGAAACAGTTTTTCGGTAAAATTGAATTAATACTTAATATATGCAACAACATTTATCTGACAGAGGGAATCTGCATTTAAGTCTTGTAAAAATACCGTTGATGTAACATTCCTGTCAATTTGATTTCTTGCAAAACTCCTGTTTACTCAGAGTGAATAACCTATTTGTCCTGGGAAGCCGCTGTTAAGATAGAAAGTGGAAAAGGCCTTATGCTTTTAATTATCGTCATCCAAGCGTTTAAATATACAGAAAAAAGTGCTGACCAGGAAAAAATTGTTTCATAATTAGATTAAAATAACTGAGAGGTAATCGTCTTACAAAGTTACTGCAGTTGGGCACTTGGACTGCTAGTGTAACTTTGAGCAACATCATGTGATGAGGCACTCCTGAGATTTCTGTTTTCCAGCGTGGATGGTGTTGCTGGAAACAAGGCTTGAAAAACATTCGGAAAGAAACTGTCTCAAGTCACAACAATTAGAAGCAAACTATTTTCCAAGCATAATTTCCCTTTTTCCTTTCTGCATAGATTAAAGTAGAATACTAACATGTTATGGCATACTGTATTACAGACTGCAAAGGTGCACTGAAGTTTATGTTTTTTAAGCAACAAAACATGCAGGTTTTTAGTCAGACAGTGATTTTTTTTATTGAAAGCATAGTTCTAGTCTAATCTGATGAGATGTTTCCTTGATAATCTGACCATTAAACCCCCTCCTTTTTTGTATTGATATCAGAGTGAGATAAAAAAAAAAAAAAACTAATCAATCTGCATTCCATTTACTTTGCATGCTGGTAAGTGACACTAAACTTAATCATCAACTTGTCATTGTTGATAACGCAAAAGTGTCCACTTATGCAAACTGCCTATGGGCTTCGTGGTTTTGGCAGTCACTAATTAACAATAACCGTGGTCTGAACTTTTTTCTCTGAGAATATTTTTATTCATTCTTTCTCTATTAACTTGGTGTCATTAAATTTTATCATTAGATTACGTATAGGTGTTTGACGTCCCCAGTTGAAAGGTGTCCCCCGAGGCATTCACCTGTGCAGCAGAAAAAAAACCTGTAGCTAGAGTCTCATCACGCCGTTACCTGCTCTCAGTCGTCACACTGGATGATCCCGCCCTCATTGCTCAAACTCAATTCCTACTGGACGCCGGGATGAGTGAGTGACGCCAGTGTGGAGCACCTGGTAGTCAGTCATCGGTGGGGCTCCCGGTGGCGCTGCGTAAAGTGAACCGACTTCACAGCAATGCGGACGAGGAAGGGAAAAACGAGGGGAATAGTTCGGTTTTCTCAAACAACCCGGTGGATCGGGGTTTTGCGTGGCCGTGAGGCTTAGTTTCATATAGGTTTATCGTCTCCATAACCAAACGGAAAAGGACATTTACTGGATTGGAAGCGGCTCCGGGGCGGATATTTTCCCGAAAAACCCTTATTCACATCCGTATTCCCAGCCCCGGTGTCGTGGGAAATAATCAGCTAAAAGAATGATTGCTTGAATATTTTTATACTGTCTTGTAGCCTTTTTTGTTGCAAGTAGCGCTTTCCATTTTACTGACTCGCTATGGTGGACTCCCCTACCATGAAGAAGATTTTTGCGGTCCCGGACATAAAGCCATTGGATTTGTATGACTGCACTAAAGCAAAAATATGCGCAAGTGTCGGATGGCTATTGGCAAAGTCCTACGGTAGTACAGGTAGGTCTTAGTTGATGTTGTAGGCCTGGTGACTTGAAATTTAGTTAAGGGTGGCCGTTTGATAACCGCCATCCTTTTGTTGTCTAGCAATATGTTTATATTCTGTTCAGCAGTGCAGCCTAAAGCACATGCATGTAGGGTAACTACAGTGTGTGTATAGCTCAGCGTTTTTTAGCACAAAGAGTAGCATATGAAAGGGGGACCGTGCTCGACATGCATTTTTGACACATGTCATTTGTTCTCACTCAATGTGTTGTCACATTTTCAGGGAATGTGTGTGTCAGAGAAACGGGCCCCCTCCCTAGGCCTTATCACGCTAACCCATTTTGTCGTATTTCCAGCCGCTAGGCTTCAGTCACAAATTGCAGGGTCCTGGATATGTTTTAATCCGGTTACACAGACATGGCACATGGGGCGTAGATGATTTTCAGGACTATTTTTCTTGCCTGGCTATGACAGCACCCACTAGCCCGTTTGAACAGCGCTTTCTCCGGGCGATTCATCATCAGGATCAAAAAGCTACATGCAATTATTGCACTGCATTAGCTCAGTTAGAGGGAATAGGCTGTAATACCACCGCAATTTGTCAAAGAGGTTTCTTTCAATTAGTCCACAGACCTCAGCACACGCTTATAAGAAACCATCTATCTTCTGTGATCTACCTAAGATGATAATTTGTTGCAAAGTATCATAAGACATAGTTTTGTCGTAGATTTCCTGGGGCAAGTCAGCAAACAGCGTCAGCTTTGACCCTGAGATGATAACAAGTCTCTGCTTAGTTTTAAAGTCCTATCTGGTTAGGATTTGTTCTCACAAAGAAAACA
>JAPZDZ010000009.1:7915170-7934995 GCA_029783805.1 Acanthurus tennentii | reverse complement strand
CTTGAACCAGTTAGTCACTAGCATTGCCTCCTCAACCCAAGCTAGAATAAACAACTTTACCAGCCAGGGTTAGCCTGAATTTTTTTAAAAAAAAGGTAAACAGCAAAATAACAAAACAAAACAGCAAATAACAGAACAGCATTAAAATGAAACAAAACAAAACAAAACAAAAACAGAAACAAAGAAACACACAGAAGTGAATGACAAACTGTCAGTGCTACACAATGGAGCCTCCAGCTGCCTTCATCCCCTATGTGCTATATATTTATGTGTTTATATGTATATGCAAGTGTGTGTGTATGCAGGCGTCCTACTGGTAACTGTCCTTCTGGTTGTGGCCCAGCCCAGATTAGAGATAATCTGCCATGCAGACTGAACGTCATCATCCGCGATGGGATGACACGCCAGAGATGACCACTGACTCACCATTCACCCAACATATCCCTCACCATCAAACTTATTTGTTACATTTATTGCTGGTTGAGACCTTAAAATATAGCTATAATAATGCACTTCTAACATACTGTTAAATACATAGCCAGATACATAAATAGTATTTTTACTTCACTGGATATGAGAGCATAAGTTCCCACAGTGACAAAACAAGTCATGTAGCCATAATTCAGCTAACCCTCTTCCCGATCCCCTGTTGGTTTTAGATAGGCACTGACACTTTGTCTTAAATCATACTGCTGTGTTGGCAGGTTTCTGGTCAAGTAAGCATCAGTCAGGAGCTTAGTTGAAAGTAGAAGTGGCAGACTATCAGAAACACTAACCATCATCTTACACTATTTGTTCAGCTTTGGCTCTTCACTGATGAGAAACTAATGTGGAGAACTAACTAAATTGTCTGGCATATGGTTTGCAAGTTTGGTTTAAAGCTTTTGTAGACTGTTTTTAGCTTGTTTTTTTCTTGTTTAAGCATACAGTTCATATACATATCAGCGTTCAAATAACCATGTGCTTTATGAGAACCTCCTGTCTAAAATCCCCTGCTGGGCCCCAGACCTGCCTGATCCCACTGTTTGTCTCACTCTCAAGAAGGCAGCATTGAGGGTTGGGGTTAAGTAAATATTTTAAACATAATCAGATTTTGCCCTTGTTATAATCTCACTTAATGATCAATAACATGCCTTTGCATTCTTTGTTTGACTCTGTTTTTGACAAGACTATGCAGTTAGATTTGCCATACAGAGATATACAGATTTTATATTGATGCAGTTAATTGATGGAGTATTAATTTTTCCTCTCTGTTACACTGGCTTGAAGGGTGCTGAGTGTTTGCTGGCTGGATGTTTCCGAACAGAGAGCCGATGCTAAGCCAGAGGCACAGAGCAATGTTGCAGACAGGCTTGTGCTGAAATGCATTGTGGGTCAGCTGGTTGGTTGTTATGGTGATCTGGCAGGCTCTGTGCTGGGTGCTCATGAGTTGCTCCTCTCTCCCCTCTCATTAGGGAGACTTGTGATTTAGCTTAGCGAGCTCTCCTGGGTCTGCAACGGGAAATCCACTAGCAACCCTTTTCTTCCCCTTTTATTCTGCACTTTTTTCATAAATTATCCTTTACTTTCTCCGCTGAATAACTGTTGTACAGCATGACAACAGGGAATGACACTTTGATGTGTTCCATTGTTCTTTTCTTGTTTATCTTTTCTACCTTCCCTTTTCTTTTAGTCCATTATGTTAAGAGATGTTTTTAATGTTTTCCTCATCCATTAGACAAAAAGCTGTCTGTATTGCATTAGGTTGTGTAGGTGTACCAAATACAGTAGCCTGATAATGTATGGCACAATATAGCAGATGTATGTAAATTACTATATTTACATTTAAAAAATAAAACATTAAATGTTTTGTACATACATTTATACATAAGTGTTGTCTTAAGACAGAAGCGTTCACACATGCAGAACAATAACTTCAGTGTTCTTAGGGACATTATTTTGAACTACAGAGTTCTGCAAATACAGTATATTCACATAATCATAGTGTAAAAGATGACATATCATGTAACTGAATTTTGTTCTCAGTCCCATATGTTTTAATTATCCCAGTCAATAATATTCTGAATCAGTTAGATTGTGGCTAGCCCTAGGAAGCCCTATTCCTTTTAACAAAGATGTATAGCCCCCTTTACTTCAGACATTTTCATTGAACAGGCAGGTCATGTCAGAGACACATAAGCAACAGTCTCTGTCTTGGCAGCAGTGTTGGATGGACAGGCCTGACTGACTGCAGCATGTCCAGAGAGCTTTGCCCAGTGCTATCTGACAAGCCTCTGCTGGCATAGGCCACCCTGCCCATCCCCATCCCCAGCACCAGGTCTGCCCAGGTCAGCACTTTGCATCAGGGTTGAGTAGGCAGACATGCAGAGAGGGCTCATGCACGCAGCTGGACCGCCACCAGCCCCCATCTGGGGCAATGTACGAGGTTAGAGTAGGAATGTCTGGCCTCTGAAGTGGAATTTGTAAGTAGTAAAAGGGAACAGGCACTGATTTGCACAGATTAGACTCAAAACTGAAGATTGGAGTTTGAAGTAGTGGCCCCGTGACAGGAATGTGTTGTTTGCAACCTGTCTGTTGGCCAGAATGAATTATTTTAACAAAGGGTTTGAGGCAGTTGGCCTCTCATGAGGATAGAGGGGCTCCAACACTGCTGTCGAATGGTGACTTAAAGTGATAAGGATAGACAGGACAAAGGTAGAAGGATCATACATTGAGTTTATTGACTGGAGAATGTGGAGGAGTTGATTTTAAAATAGTTTCAAAGTTTAATTATTTTACACTGGTCTAACCAGATCTGCACTACTGAGGTTAGTTAATGAGCTTTGGTCCTGTTGACGCTTTCAAAAACTGGAATGTACCTTACTCACCAGCTACTGTAATTATCTTTATAATGGCAATCAAAAAAAAAAACAAAACACATGGATTAAGGAAAGGAGTGTTGGATTATTCTAAATTAACCATAGAATTATTTGGTTTTCCAATTTTCTGTTTGACTTAAATGCACTTGAAATAGTTGAAATACCTGAATCATTTCCAAAAATATGAAGTTTAGATATATGAGGTACTGTAGGTTTCAGCTCCATGGCACAAACAGAGTACAACTCCTAATAAGCTAACAGGTTTATAGAGTTAAGGCGCTCTCCCTGACTGAGCCGATAATGTTGGTGGTGCATTTTAATGGGCTCTAGCCATTAGAAAGAGCCCTGTAATGGCCTTTCAAGTAGAAGGGAATACACTTGTGTCTGCTATGTGTAAACAACAGTATTAATGTTTGAATCTTGTGTTTGTGTGGGAAAAACTATATCTAAAGTACCTTTTTACAATGATTACTTTTTCTGACAAAAACACATTCATGTACCAAAACTGCAGGGGGAAAAAAGGCACCTGTTTCTTCCAGAGAATGCTGTTCATTGTTGTGCTTCCTGGTGATCTAGTTACAACAGTCACACATGAGTCATACAGCAATATTTCACCGTGCAATAGGAAAGGGAAGCACGGTGAGGAGAAAGCAAATAAAGGTAAAGCAGCTGAGGAATGGCAGCCCTGGGATACACATGTAATCATATTACAGGTCCATCGTCTATTTAATCATTGTACAAGCACAAGGTCCAAAGTTCAACCACATCTACTGCTGTTTGTTTGCTTGCTTAAAACTCTTGTCTGTGTTTCTGCTGAATCACAGCTGGCTTCTGGTGACCTCTAGAGGATGCTGCTGGTAAATAAATGTAGCGTCGCTGCAGTTGAAGTTGATGTCAGTTCTGCAGTAAGCGGTGCCCTGCTAGACCAGAACAACTGTCTGTGCCCAGCTTCATTGTGTTAGCTGTCACTGGTTGATGCTCTCTGGTCTCTCTGGCCTTGTGGTCCAACCTCTGACGGTTCCTCTCCCTTCTCCCATGTGATTGGTACAGAATACTCATTTAGCAGTGATTGATGCCCTGATGGCTGTGGGAGCCATGGAGACAGTGACTGCGGTGAAGACATCCTCTGAGCTGCTGGGTGGAGCTTCCAGCTGGGAGGATGCTCTGCTTCATTGGGTTAATGAGGTAGGGACAAAGCCGAAGATAAACAATGCTCATTACAAGCACACATATTACTTGTATTTGTCAGAAATGACCTACTCCTTCTTCCTTACTAACATCTCTGTGTATATTTCAGCATGATCTGCTTGAGTTGAATATTTTTTCCTCTTTGCATGATCTTAGTTAAACCAGAAGTTGCGAGAAAGTACCGAAGGAGCCCAGAATGACACGTCTCAGGCCGCTACAGAGCCCCAACCTGTTCAACCTTCTGTGAGTACTCAATTACACACCCATCCCATCGGATCTTGTCATACATGGTTCAATCCAAACACACATGATATTATGTATACTGTGTGCAATGCTAATCCCCCAGCTTGCTCTGTATTAAACTCATGTTGTAAGTTCTGCTGTACTTGCAGGCCTTTACCCATTCGGTTGACACAATAAAACTAACAGGAAGCCTCATTGCTTTATCAGCAAGGCTGTCTCGTCATTTCAAGAAAGTAGCGTCATCACAACCTTTTCTCCTGTTTGTCTAGTTCTGCCACTGTAGGCTTATTACCTCTCCTTGTGCTCCTGTTCTCCATTTCCTTGTTTTCCTCTTTTTCCTGTCCCTCCTCCTCTCTGACAGTGTCCTACTCGCTGGTACTGGAAACTTGTTCCTGTAAGTTCCCTCTTTTCCTCTGCTCCCTCCCCCCTGTCCCTCCATTCCTCAAGTGTCTTCATCCAATTTATCAACAATTATCAGATGGTCAGGTGTGTTTTGTTTTTGTTTTTTTTTCTCCATATGCTGGTGTGGGAATGCTAGTGTGCATCACATTTGCATTTATTAATGCACGTCACAGCATTAATGTCATAGGGCTGGGCAGGACAAGGCCCTAAAAAGCGTTGTTTGTTGACACACGAGTGGAGCATGAATCACAATACATACTCATGCAGGCCTTGAAACTACCATGTACAACCGGTTCCTCTGGTCCTTTGTGTGACAGAGGTGTGTGTTTTGTGTGTAAATGGCTATGGGGGTTAACAGAAACAGGCTTTCAAGTCAGCAGGTTTCTGCTGACAGTCTTCTGTTTTTCTATATACTGTAGTTTTACCTGCCACACTTTTTCTCTCTCTTTTTGCCTCCTGAGACCCTCTCTTGTCCTACTTTCTCCTGACAAAACCGTCCGTCTCTCTGCTCTGATTAAGTCACTCGTTTTGCGTCTGCCCTGTGTTCATTGAAGCTCTCTCTTGTAAACATTAGCATGGCCTTAGTTTGTTCTCTCTTTACGTTCGTACTTCAGTTTGTTTTTAACATTTTCACATATAACTTCAAAGTATTCAACCATGGTTTGAAAAAAGGCTTTAAGGACTGTTTTAACATTCACTAATGTGCCATAATTTACAAAAAACATTTAAAAAGTACCATTTAGATCACATTTTAATATTTGATTGTGTTGTTTCTTTCTTTCTTTCTTTTTTTTTGTTTTTTTAGCTCCGCTACAGAAAGGATAAAACTCAGTCCAAACAGAAACCTATCTTTCCAGTGGTGAATGAAGTCAAAGACCTGTCCAGTGGTTGTGCTGTTGCTGCAGTCATACATTACTATTGCCCTGGACTGCTAAGACTTGAAGGTACCAACAAACACTGGAGGCACAAACAGCTTTTTTGGTACTTATTGTATTTCTGCAGGCTAACACTTCTTTCCTCTCTGAAAAAGATGTTTGCATGAAGGAGTCGATGTCTGTAGCGGACAACCTGTACAACCTCCAGTTGATCCGGGATTTCTGTGACGGCTGTCTGAAGAGCTGTTGTCACCTGGCACTGGAGGATATGCTGTACACACCACGAGAGCTTCAGGTAGCTTAATAATCATTAATCAAGCGATTGACACATTGACACAAAAACTACTTTCTTCTTAATGTCTAATTTCTACTGTGTGTTGTGTTTAGCTCAACTTGCTGAGCTTCCTAGCAGAACTGCTTTACTGGTTTGAAGTACGAAAGCCAGAATTTGTTCAGCCGATAGACACATTTGGTAAGTTTTACCGATTATGTAGTTCTTTGTTGTACTTAAATATTTGTTTTAGAGTCTCAATGGAGGTATTCTGTTTTGGTAGATGGATCCACACCAGTAACACCAAGCAGCCTGAGTGGTAACAGGTAGGCAGCCTCTCTGAAAACGATTTTTTTTGGTTTGTTGTTGTTGTAGTGGTCTGGCATATTTTTTTTGTACAAAGCACTCGTTTGAACTGAAAGGTTGTTTCTCTGCTTTACAGTACCTCCCCTTCTATCTTCAAGAAGCCTTTCCTCCCCATCTCCTCTCCTGCATCAGGTAAGATTATGACTGCCTCCTCCTCTCATCATTACATCAAGTTACAGTGTTTGCTGTGTGTTTCTGTCATGTTACAATATGGTTCACCCATTTCTCTCAACCCTTGTTTGTCCTTTAGTTGTCTTTTGTGTGGTATGATAAACCTGTTTTCTTATTTTCACTGATATTTGAAACTTTTCTTGTATTTTTTTTTCTTTTACTTAAATTGGTGTACTGCTTGGTTGATTTGTGCATCCCTGTGTGGTCTGCATGCCTTTACATGTCTGTGTGTGTCCTATTGTACTCAGGATCTTTGACTCAGTCTACCTCAATGTCTCATATAGAAGGAGTTGGAAAGACATGGAGCAAGAAACCTCTCAGGTTGGACCCTTATATTCATTGTCCCTTAAACACAACATTTTGGTTTACTTTCTTGTACTTAAACTTGCTTTTTTTATTTTTTCTTGCAGCCGCCCCTTATCAGCAGTATCCTTCAGCATTCCCTTTGGCCTGGACAGTGATGTAGATATTGTGATGGGCAACCCTGTGATAACCCGCTCTGTGAGCTCAGACCAACTCAACCCAGCTGGCCAAAATATGACCCGTGTGCCCTACACTCCTCCTGAAGATCTCAGCCACTTACTGAGCAAAGCCCCTGGCCCCAACGGTCCACAGAGAGCTTCCTGGGTAACCCAGTCTCCTAGTATTCCAAGGCTGACTGAGGAGAACGGCCTCGCAGCAAGTGAAACGGGAGAGCTGCCTACAATCGAAGAGGCTCTTCAGATCATCCACAACGAGAGCAAGATGGAGCCTCGTTTACACCCTGATGGTGCTCCTGATGGCTTCTACCTCCATTCTCCTGATGACCCTGCTGGTTCCAGGCATAACTCGACACCCATCAGCTGCTCTGCCCCTACACGCTCAGGAATGATGTACCGGCCCACAGCAGAGTCTAGGGAGCCCACTCGCACCAGAAACACCTCTGAATGTTCAAGAGATGATGACTCGGTCTTGAGAGATGGCAGTGTTGACTCAGATGCATCAGAAGACCTACCTAAGGCCCAGTCCACTCCTGCTACACCATCTGCTGGTGCACACTCTGCTAGAGGCCATGGGAAAGAGGTGTCTGACAGTGGTGTGAAGATGACCAGTTTTGCAGAACGGAAAAAGAAGCAGGTTTTGGATTCGCCTAAAGCCAGCGACCCAGCTTCTCCTCAGATGACCACGTGGGCCCAAAAGTCTGAAGAAAGCCCCAGCAAGAGCCCACAACTCAATAATGAGATGTCTGAACTGGGAGTTCGGCTTGAAGAAAAACGCAAGGCCATTGAAGCTCAGAAGAAACGCATCGAGGCAATTTTTGCAAAGCACCGGCAAAGACTGGGGAAGAGTGCCTTTTTGCAATTAAAGAAGGAGCAGCGTGAGGATGAAGAGGGAGGAGTGGATGGCCAGGTCAGTGCCTCATCCACAGAAGAAGACCTATCTCGCATGACATTGGAAGAAAGATTAGCTCGCATGGAAGAGGAGGAACAGCAGGAACAAGATGAACAGCGCCTTTCAGTGGAGGGTGAGGGTATTGACAAAGGAGGACTACTCAACAAAGAGGTCAGCCACTCCAAAGAAAAGGCAGTTACACCAGGAGAGAAAGGCCTCGGGGCACCTAGTGAGAAAACGGTAGCTCCACTAGGGGATTATAACAATGCTGTATCCAAGCTAACTGCAGCTCTGACCTCCCTGCAAAGTGACATGCAGCGACTCTCAGAACAGCAGAACCAGTTAATAAAGAAGAAAACTGCAGCTTCCAGCAATAAATCCTGGGTTATTCCAGCCAGCCCTAAAACCTCCACCCAAGCCCCCGCCTCTGCACGTCTGTCTCGAGAATCCACCCGAGATTTAAATTCCGCCTCCTCTTCTCCATCTCTGTCCCGCAAAATCACAAACCACACCACTCCTACCAAATCTCCTCATGTCCACCGTAGAGCCCAGTCTGTGCCCCCTAAAAGCCCCAAACAACACCAGCACAGTCGTCCCATGGACATTAAGGTCCCAACCCTGTCGAGGGTCATCACTGCACCTCAAAGTGTGGACCGCATTCCCCACCTTCGTCGTGTAAATCCGTGGCAATCCCAAGTCCAGACTTCGTCCTCATTCTCCATCGGTGACTCTGACAGTTTAGAGCTGCGTTCATCTGGAACAACTCCAGTTCCTACACCTACACTGACCCCCATAGCAACTCCTACCCCGACTCCCCGTCCCGCGGCAGATGACGCCCTGTCAGAAGTAGGCTCCAATGATGATCAAAGTATGTTTAGCATTGACCTGGAGGCCGGGCCCTCACACAGCTCTTTGGCTAAGAGAGAAGGGCTTACAGGTGGTGGCTGCAGCTCTGGTGCTCCATCAGAGTGTTCCTTCGAGAGTGATGCTCCTGCAGGGATGTTGAATGGCAAACGCAGTAGCCTGATTGAGATCTCGCTGTCTGCTCTGCGAGGAGACGGAGAGGAGGAAGACCAAGCACCCGATGCTTTCTCTGACTCAATGAGTGACCGGACAGAGCCAGAGGCAAAAGCAGGGGTTGGTTTCTTTTTCAGGGTAGGTGACTGATTAGTATTACTATATGTGCCATTCTAAAAAATATTTGTTTAGTTTGAAAGGTAAATACCCTCTAACTTCTGTCTTTATCATTAGGATGACAAGGATCGAACAGAAGATGAGATGGCCCAGCGAAGAGCAGCTTTGCTTGAGAAACAGCAGAAAAGAGCAGAAGAGATGAAAAGACGCAAACTTGAGCAGGAGAAAGAAAAAGAATCAAAGTGAGAAAAATACCTTCATATATAAAAAAACAGTGGCTGTAGTACTGAATATTTTACATTTAAATGTTCCAAAATTTAAAAATGACCATAGTCAGGTTTTTGCATTGATGATAATTTATTTATTAACCGTCCAAAATTTAGTAAATAAAGCAAATTGTCACCATTACTTTTCTGAAACATCACTCTTCCTGTGTTTCAACGTTAATTTTGCAGTTTGTAAAGTCAGTTAACGCATTGAAAGTTTAATGCATGTTCCTGTGCTTTTAGCAAACCTCAATGGATGATCATCGAGGGCTGGGGGAATAAGAGTGAGGAAAGACCCCAGACTCCAGGCACTCCTCCAGCATCTCGTACCCCGCCAGTAGAGGGCACTCCTCAGCGCAGAGGAGACTTTACAAGGCAGGAGTATGAAAGGAGGCAACAGCTTAAGATCATGGAAGACTTGGATAAGGTGCTCAGGCAGAAACCCACCACGGTTCGAGGTGTCAAGAAGCAGAGACCCAAGACTGTGTTCAGAGACGACTCTGTCCTCTCTCACAGCCCTGTCAAGGGTTTCATGGGTAAATAGCTCTTATGTCTGACCACACTGGACTTAATCATTTTATGCCAACCTCATGTATCTGTTTTTTAAAAATATCATTTTGTTTTCTGTCCTTTAAATTCTTGTAGGCACCAGGCTGAACAAGGTGTACTCCCACTCAACCATGAACCTTTCCTCTATGGCTCATGACTCTGGAGGCTTGACTGTCAGGAAGTCTCCCAGGTAACGTGAACAGTAATGATGGCTTGTGTTCTTGATAAATGTTTGGAAAGTAGGACGCACATAATTCATCTTAAAACTGTGTCAAGATTATTTTAAGTCACAGAGACATAAAGATGTCTCTCGTTCACTATTAGCAAATTTCTTTTAAGTGAAGCTGTGCAATATTATAAAGATATGCCTTAGTACTTGTGTAAAAGTGACCTTACATACTAAACCATTTTTGATTCCCTTCAGCCGTTCACACTCTCCCTCCCGATTAATGTCACCAAGACGAACGAGTGCGCAGAACGGAGAGAAGGACTGGGAGAATGGCTCCACTATTTCCTCCCCAGCCTCAATCCCAGAATACACAGGTAGGTAACGTGTTAAAACTGGGAGATAATTAAAAAATAATCTAGTTAGTATTGTTTTTGTTGGATAGATAACTCTTAAAATATTGTGTCTTGCAGGACCAAAGCTGTACAAGGAGCCTAGCTTTAAGTCCAACAAGTTTATAATCCATAATGCTATCACTCGCTGCTGCCTGGCCGGCAAGGTCAACGAACCACAGAAAAACAAAATTGTAGAGGTAAGCTGTGCTGCTGTGTCAAAGTCCAGCAAAGAGGTCCACATTAGCCAGGCTATTAGTGTCTGTGATTTGGTGATTTCAGTTGTCTCCTGCTCTTACATTGTGGTATTTTTTTCCTCTCTCTTAAGGAAATGGAGAAGAGCACGGCCAACCACTTCCTCATCCTCTTCAGAGATAGCAGCTGCCAGTTCAGAGCTGTTTACACAATGAACCCTGAAACTGAGGAGATGGTACGGCTCACCGGCATTGGCCCTCGGATCATCTCACCAGAGATGGTTGAGTCCATTTACAAGTACAGCTCTGACCGCAAACAGTTCACTGTCATCCCGTCCAAAACCATGTCCATGAGTGTTGACGCCTTCACCATCCCTGGTCACTTTTGGCAAAAGCGCCCAGGAACTCCCAAGAAGCTTGGCACCCCCAAATAAAGACATACCCAAGCTGGGCGTAACAATTCAGGGAACCAACTCCCAACTTGACTCCCATTGTCCTCTATTTTGGCCAGTGAGGCACTTGAGATTGTTATTACTTAGTTAGACTAGCAGTGGACTACGTGACTGATCAGGCTCTTGGCCAGCTATGGGCCTTAGCCTTGAAAACAATCCAGTCAACTCTACATGCCAAGAGAAAAGGCCAATCACTCACTCATTCAGCCAATGTAGTTATAATAGTTTCTCCCTTGAGAGCTTCTGATTGGCTCTGCCTGATCTACCTAGATTGTAAAATGTAATGCAGCTGATTTTGTCAGGATGAAGAATTTTCTTTACCTTGCACCCTGCCTCCTCATACCTTGCCTTACCCTGCCCCTGGAGTCATTTTTGCGACTCTTAGGCAAGAAAAAGAGGGGACAACCACACTGCCTTTGCCCACGCAACAGTATTTTGGGCCAGAGTAGTACCCGCCCCTCTCATCTCTGCTTGCTTTTCTTTTTGCTGCCTTTCTTCTTCCAGGGCTCACTCTCTCTCCAGTCTACTGAGATAAATTTCTCAGCTCTCAGTTCTGATAGGAGAGCTCAGCTGAAAATTAATACCAGGTAACACCGCTTTCATATGAATGTAGAACACACACTAACCACTCATTCAAATCAGGGGTGTTATTACTGGTTGGTCAGGACCAGAAAATATTGGGTGATTCTTCTGTGAGCTGTTCTGGTCGTGGCTGCGGGGGGTTGTCGATGCAATTCCACACCTAGACTGCCCGTAGTTTGTGCATCATGCTCCATTCCAACTCTCTTTCAGCTGTAGACATCTGGATGTTTTTTTATACTATTTTGACATGTTTTGCTGGACAAATCGCTTCGACCTCTGAGAGCTGAAAGAATGAAATTCATGTGACTTTTTCCTTCTAATTTGCTTTCTCATTTTCCTCATGTGATGAATTGAAATGTTACCTGAGCTTATCTTGAAAAACAATACTGGAAACATGAAGGAGGGCTTTACCATGTTTGTCACTACTTGGACACAGCTCTGTGTGGAAATGATAATCAATGCTGATTTAATATATAATGAATGCTGATTACTTTGATTTTTTTTTTTGACAATGATTTGTAAAAAGTAAGTTGACCTTTGTAAGCTACGAATAAGCTAGCCTGCTGCTTAAGCATTAGTGAGACGTATGTTTGTGATGAGAATGGATGAATGAGAATGAATAGAAATTGTCAAACAGCTGGAAATTGCTGGAACTTTTTGTCTAGGGATTAATAAATCCTTTAGGTCACTAGGAGTCTGTTTCTTATTAAATGATTCCCTGTTTGTGTGCTCCTGCACATTAACAGTAGGTGTCTTAATGAAGGATCATTCCGGACTGTAACAGCCCTCATCTTCCTCACAGTCTTTAGAGACTCCTTCACGTGTAACTGCGGGAATGTGAAACACCAAGCAGGTTTTTTTTTTCCCAGTGTGTTGATATCTTAGGACAAAAACACGTGACCCTGCAATTGCATGTGATCAGGTCAGTATCACTGCAAAATATGTGGGAAATTGGCCTTCTTCCCTTCCGTTGCAGTCTTTAGCACTACAGCAGCTGCCGTGACGCAGCTGTCTCTTAAATCCCTGACTGCCTCCATCAAATGTGTTGTTTGAATGAGATTCCAATACAGATGTGAAAAAAATGTCTCGCAGCATTAAGAAAAAATGGTAAGATAGTTGATTAAAAGTGTGAGTGGAGGAGTGCATATGGAATTAGTGGACATTTGTATTTATGTATTTGTAAGGAGTAGTATGTGGTAGTTAAACACTTTATTTTGATTCTGTGCAATTCTCCCCCCTAGAAACTCCCCCGTCACCTAGAGATGTATTTATTTGGTTTGCATTAGATGGTGCATTTGATGTTTAGTTTCAGGTTTTACTTATGTCTCTTTTGGTTAAGGTGGTAAATCACTCATTCATTTCATAGTTTGTCATAACATTTGTGTTATTTTCTTTCTTTTCTGTTATCAAATCTGTGCCAGCACATTATGTATGTTCATTTCATAATTTGACTATCCTTGGCAACTGGAACAGCCAAATAAAAATCCTTTTTAAGTCATTGTCATCTATGTTTTTTTTCATTCCCATGTTTATTTTTAATTTTTAGATTTTTTTAAGGTTTTACAAATTAGAGTGATGCAGTTGGGCCATTAGCCTATTAGCAGAGGTAAACCTTGCTAAAGGAATAGTAAAGCTAAAGAAAGGAGTTTTTCTGGCAGATACTGAAACAGTGACATTTAAATGTTAGAATGTTGTTTCACACCTGAGTTAATTCCACTATTTGAGTACATATGAGCACAACCAAAAAGCAGATTTTTTTTTTATTCAATGATGCCTTTTTTTCTTTACATTGTCACAGTTGTTTCTGCTCAACAACAACAACAACAACAACAACAAAACATCAAGGTAGGTCTTGGATCTTTAATCTGGTCAATACTGACCAATACTGACAGAGAGAACATCTTTTACTGGGCTATTTGGCTGTGGTAACACTGTTAATAATGGACACTTGGGTAAAGCATGACTCAGTTTTAGTAAATCCTCCCACTTTTGTTATTGAAACAGTGAGGGCTGTGGAAGGGAGCTTGTTTGTTTTCTATTTGTGAGCAGTCTGTTCACTATAACAAGCATCAAAAGTACAGTTGGGTCCGAAAGGGCAAAATGGAGGTACAAAAATTCACAGCAAACTCAAAGTGTGTCACTCTTATGACACCAGGGCCTGACTTCACAGCAGCATCCTCTCAGCTGTGCTTGGTATGCAGCATCTCTGTGAGTAGAGAGTTGCATGGTAAATCTCCCAGAAGATGGCGCTGGTACAAATACTCCTCAACCTGCAAACTAATGCTGCGTACTTCAGGCAGCCGGAGCAGAAGCTGGCCAAACTTGTCTGAGTGCCCTGGGTGACTCCCTTGAGTGTGCTCCATCAGGGCCCTGTTCACCCTCTCTTGAGTCTGCTCCACCTGCCTGCGGTTCTGCACTGACTTTACATCTAAGACACAAAAAGGAAACAATGCTTGTTCATAATCAACACTCAATACATACATGTATGCATGCTCAATGCCCAGAGAAGCTGCATGGATGATAGAGACATGAAAACAGTAATGTGCAAGGTTACAGAGCTAATCAAACAACTTCATCTGATTTGAATCTTGTGTCTAATATGTGAGAAAAAAGCTCACCAGGGTTGAAAAGCACCAAGTATTTGAGACAAACAAACTCATGTCTGTCAAACTGGAGTGCCTTCAGTTTGGACACCAGGTCCTGGGTCCTTGATACCAGGCCACTCAGCGTTACTCCAGCTTGAGAGATGATGGTTGGCACCTCAATCTGCACCAAAATGAGAAAAAAGTTGATGATAAACTAAAGTTGCTCCAAAAGTTGCACATTTTGTCATATCCAAAGATGTTTTTGATGATCATAAAATCTTCATTTTGTCCAGAAAACATTACCTGTTGTCCTGTAACCAGATATATGCAGCCCTCTTTGCCGTAGGTCACCTGCCTACAGAGGTGATCCAGGACCAGAAGCTCACTCCAACAGCTCTGTAGCAGCACCATCTGGTCCTCCACCTGTGGGAGGTATTACAAATGTATCTGATGTACTGGCAAATTAAAGTCAATGACCCTGACCTCCAATAAGTGTCCAACACAGAGTAAATAGTAAGTGCCATAGGTCTGCTTGCACAGCTGATTAATAATTGTTACTGTAAAAAGGTTTATGTAACCTCATAATTTTACGACTCATTACCTTGAGCTCCTTGAAGAGTGCACTGTTTCTAGCCCACTCCACCAGTCCAAAGAGAGTCTGGTCGGCCATTTTGCACATGATGCTGAACGTATTTAGACGGTCATGTTTGCCACGGTTGGCCTGCTCTCTCTGAAGGCTGGCGACAACCTTGGCGCACAGCTGGCTCTCATCCTGCTCCCCCTCCAGGAGCTGGCTGAGGAAGTTGGGTGCAGGAGTGGCTGATGAAGGGGTATCTGCAGGCTGGGACAGAGCCTGGGTGAGAGTGGTGACTGAGCTGGGGGATGACGCCGGGGTGCTTCTTGGTGAAAAAGAACTGTTCATTGTTGGGGGTGCTGGATAGTTTGCGGAAGCCAAGCTGTAGCTAAAAGGCATTTCTCCTTTCTCTTGGAGGTATCCAGGGTAAGTACGGTGGTACAGTCCAGGGTAGGGCAGAGGTGGAGGAGAGAGCACCCTGTCTGTGTTCATAGTGTAGTCCAGAGGCATGGGCGCACTAGATTGTCCAATGCCAGGGGGATAAATGTGGGATTGATGAAAACTATCAGAGGACAATGGTGCATTTGTGTGACTGCTCATTAGGTGTGGGTCAGTGGGAGCTGTGGGCCTGTGCATTTGGGTAGTTTCCATCTTTATCCTGTAGGGAGCAGTGTTTGCACAATGAGGCCCTTTTTGCTGTTTCATCTGCCTGTCCCGCCGGTACAGAGGGCCAAATTTATTCCTGCCACCTCTCATGCGATCTGCTCTCACTGCTGTTGACAGAACATGAAATACAACGTAAAATTAAAATAATCAAGATTTTACAACAAGATTCCAGGCACTACCAGAGGCGATTTAGTGTATAAAACTGACAATACAGTATCCCTATATAGGGATCAGATAGACTCCACAATAGAAAGCTGTAATATGTAATATGGGTCATCACAGCAATGTTTTATGGCTTTTTAGATAAGTTATGTAGGCGAATAAAAATTCACACTAGTGAAACGCAAAGTATTTTGCCTTCGAGCAGAGAGCAGAATGCAATTACAAAAGCATCAGTGTATATGTATCTGTTTGGGGTGGGACTGTACCTTCTTTCTTCATCCCCACTGCCAAACACTTTTGGAAGCGGCAGGAAGGACAACGTTTCCTTTGTGAGAGGTTCATGGGGCAGCTCTGTTGCTCTGCACAGGTGTAATGCTTGTTATTCTGCACCGAACGTTTAAAGAAACCCTGCAGAGGGTGAGAAACTGTCAGACTGCTGCTTCATTCTCTGCAGATTACAAAACAGTCTGGAGTGACAATATACAAAATGCATCGTTACGGTTATAGAAATAAACAATCTAAGTTCTTGTTGACTGTGCCTGATGTGGTGTGTACTACAACACCAAAGCATCTTATGGTGCTGTTACATGATCCATACTTTTTCATGAACTGTCCAAACCCTTTTCCATACCTTGCAGCTTTCACAGGTGAGCAGCCCATAGTGGTATCCTGACACTTTGTCTCCACAGACGGGACAGCTCTCCTCTGCCTCTGGTCTGCTATCTGTCTCTGACTTTAACTCCTGAGCTGAAGAATCACACCAAAATTATGTAAAATGCACATCAACACAAAGTTCTGAGTTAAAAGGGGGTCATTTTAGATTTTCCTGGTGATGTGCCATGCTACTACACGAACACAATCTAGACAGAAAATCCTACTCTGACATTCTTTTCTGTTCCCATTCTCTCTTCCTTCTCTTCTTTTTTCTTTTTTTGTGAAACATGGATATGCTGCAGCTAAGTGACCTTTCCACTGTGACGTATTTGCTCTCTTTGTAATACAAATTGACACTAAAACAAGCAGTAATAAAAATTAACAAGAATTACTTTTGTGTCACAACAGTGCTCATTAAACTGTTGGAATGAGAACAGAAATACTTTCAGATTTGAGTTTAGGTACTCTGATTGAGTGCTATGCTGCGAACATGTAAGTGTGTCAGCTAATGAGGTTTATTGCTCAGCTGTTAGGAGAATAGGAACAGTACAGGATTATCCGCCAGACAGTATCTTATCACTAAGCCAGATTTTTTTGCCTATGATCACAGATATGACCCTTACATAATTCAAAGATATCACTGGTTACAACTTCCACAGGATCTGCTCTTCCAAATGGAAAATCTGTAGCACAAGTTCACTTTTGATCAATGCACGTAATTAAGAATAAGTCAAACACTTCTATGCCTTTGCTTCTGTAAATGTGAATTTTCATATGGATGTGGTGTAAAATTACTGTATAACCTTATTATACACATTTGAAGATAATGGTATACTTTGACTTTTAAAACAGGCCACTTTAAACATTGTTCTTATATAACACAGTACAAACAGTGTTTTCTGGAACCTGACTAATACCACACTATCTAGCAATCTTCTACTCACACGTTGATGACCCCTCTGAAGTTAACAGATCCTCTGGGTAGTTGCCAGGATGGTGGACATGAGGCTGTTGCTGCTGTGGGTGATAACCAGGTAAGTCCATTCTGGTTGACGGTACATGAACTTTAAAGACATTCCAGCCCGAACTTCATAGCTACAGAGATCAGCAAACAAGAGAGAAGCCGGCAAGTGAGCCACAGAAAGGCCGGCAGGGAGGCCCAACAGTCCCACTGGACTGATGGTTTTTCGAGGCCCACAAGTGGACTTCGATCTGTAGTGAGTGTCATAAAAACTCTCCTGACTGGCACTCCTACTCAGCCAGTCAGTCAGTAAGCGAGCCGAACTGCCTCTCCATGGGAGGTATCCACCTGCTGAAGTGTTGCTGTAGTGAAATCACTCCACTATCGCTGAACCATCTTGGACGCCAACTGATAAGATAAGAGTCCACCGAAGAGCGTGGCAGGCAAAACTACAGTTGTTCATATTTCATGCTAATTCCTAGAGTTTTAAGTGAAATATAATATTATTGTGTATAGTCGCACTTGAATCAAGGCAGTTTGGAAAGAAGTGCATGGCTCCTTTGACTAAATAAAAGCACCTGTACAATACTGTAAAAATACCATATTACATAAAAGTGCTAATTTTTAAATCATACTTCATTTGAAGTAAAGAAATAAAATAATCAGCAAAATGTATGTTAAGTATCAAAAATTTAAAAAAAAAACTATTGGTGAGTGACATGAAATTGTTGTTTCTGAATAATCAGTCTGCAAATGGTTCATTGTCTGGGTTGATCTAACAGTCTTTTAGTTGTTCTGTACTGTTATTATTATTCACTAAATATAGAATGAATCATTCATAATAAATGTCAGTTGGTCTTAAGTGTACTTAGAGAGCAAAAGAAAAGTCACTCTCAATTAAAACACAGAGTAATAAATAAAAACTAGCAAATGTTGTTGTCCTATAAATGTAATTCACCTTCTTAAGTGTAGTGGAATTAAATATCAGAAAATGGAAACGTACCAGTAAAGTGTAAATCAAAAATATCTCAAACCAAACTTTCCATTATAAGTTAATGTTTAGCAGTTTATTACTGGGATAAAACATTCTCCCAACTTAAATAATGCATTCAATGAAAGTACCAAAAAAAATCTGCAAACCTTGCCTTCTTTATTGTAAAACAATGTTAGCCAATTAGTGAAAGGACAGTCTGTAATTTTATTCTTCCACATCATAGCCAGTGGCTGAGATGATAAGGTGCCACTTAACAGCCAGTCAGAGATGGCTGCTTACTTGAGGCTCACAGTGACATCAGAGCAATAAGACCATGCAAGGGTGGTGTGTTACGATGCCTCAACACACATTAACTTGGATGAAGATATTCATGAATGAAATAATCTCTCATCTAATTCTATCAGTGTATTTAGCTCCTAACGGCCTCTCTGCTTTCAGAGGGTTAGATTAAGGTTCAAAACCTAAATGACAGTCAGTAAAAAGCTTCAAGATCAGGCCGGTGTTAAGCAATTCTTGAAAGTAATGAACATCTTAGGCTTTATAGTGCCATCTGGTGGTACTTTAGAAAACTGGCGTAAGCTTAGTTTGTTTTCTACTGGCTTCACTTGCTGTTAAATCAGCTGCTTTTAATACATTTTTAGGATAGGTCTGAAAAAAAGGTCTTTGAGTAGTTATTAAAAACAACTAAAAGAAATGAATGCAACATGGTATCTTTATTGAATACATCAGAAAACCATCAAAAGGTTGGTGTAGAAACATTTAAGCAGATAGAGCAGAGGAAATATTAGTTTATTTAAATTTAGTACATTTTTAAAATCTGTAATCTTACTGGTAGGCTATTCATAAGGAACACTATGAGTTGAAGTACAGTCCAGCTTGAACATCTTTACATGATGCAGGCCTGAAAATGTTCAAGACACGGGCGAAAACTCCATTTCTTCACTGCTGGAACACTCTGCATCGCCCTCAGCGACAATCCACACCTCATTGTGCCTGTTAAACAGTCTCATTGGACTGCAGGAACAAATACACACACACACACACACACACACTCAATATTTATTTCAGAATATAAAATCATCATCAAATATATGTAGTTTTAGTTTTCTGTGTGCTTTTTTTTCTCTCTGTCAATACTGAGAAAATAATGGTGATTTGTTAACCTGTTATATCCAACAGCATAGTGGAAGTCCTTGTACTTCTGACCAGCCGTGTCAAGGGCAGAGCGCAGATCATTAGCTTCTGATTTGTCGGCCCACGGCGTCATCCATCCTCCATAGCTCCGTACATATGCTTTCATGTCTGGCATGTCAGTGATGTACACCTGCAAGCCAGCAAATTTTCACTATGTTCCATATCTTAAAGTAGACTTCACAGAATTTGTGCAAACATGGTAATGGCAGTTATGAATAAATGAGGGTTATTGTGTTCTTTTTTTTGGCTGTGTTTTGTCAGAGAAGCTTGCCTTATCATCAGTAGGTTTGGGGGGATTCTTCTGATGCTCAGATGGCAGCAGGAAACTCATCGTGTAGACGGCCGTTTCCCAAAATGCCTTGTTACGGTCTCGCATTTTTATGATCACAGGAGCTGTCATTTTAATCTTAGTCTCTGAAGACAAACATTAAGAATTTTTTTGTCAATTTCCCTGATAGGCAATGCATTACAAAAATAAGATGCTCTGACTGAAATGTCTACAACTTGACTTTAAAATTAACAGTTAAGTGTTTTGAATGCTACCTGTAATTTTTT
>JAPZDZ010000009.1:7892803-7907028 GCA_029783805.1 Acanthurus tennentii | reverse complement strand
TTCTTTCTATTTATACAGCTAAATATTGTATAATAACAGCCATTTGAAACATAGTAAATCATTCTTATTCTGTTCTGCAATAATATTAAAATGGAAAATTAATGTTTTATCATTATATATTAATTGTTTAAAAGATTATTTGGTGTCATTACAAAAAGTAGTAAAGCAGATAAATTTAATACTGTACTGTATATAACTCATGCTATTGTTAAACAGACTGGCAGGAAAACAAGCAAGTAATTTATAATAAAATTATATCAACTTAAAAACAAGAGTTGTTTCTTATTTAATAAGAATATTTGCCTCTTATCTTCAATTCATGGGTTTTCAAATATTTATGCTTGTTTATAAAGAAAAAAGGAAGAAACTTGGAATATAACCCCAATCCATTACCAAAATAAAAGTCTATTTGTAAACCTTAAATATATACTGTATATTAAAACATTAAGTTGTAACAGATAATATGTGGTAAGTGTGGTGCCACATATTTTAGTTGAAGAGTTACATTTAACTCAATGAGGCTGTGCAGAACTTTGTTGTGGGTGAATGCATTGTAATTTAATCTAGTTAATGGTTATGATTCCGAAGACCTAAATTAATAAACATCCTCCTTTTAAAATACGCAACAATCACTAAATACGAGGACACAAAGATGCAGTTCCCTACAGATTTTATTATAAGTAACTTATTTTACAACTTTTGACCATAAAAAGAAAAACCGTGGAAAGGTTTTATGTACAATGATTTTGAACTACTTTTAAACAAGTATAGAAATTAATAATGATAGAAAATATCTATGACTGTTCTAATAAAACAAGACCAATAAAATATCAGTCACAGCCTCGGCTTCAAATAATGCTAAATGAAGTACATTTTATTTTTGTCCTTTTTAGTACATGACAATCATTTTTAGAAACATAAGACTTCTCAAGCAAAGATCTACCCAGAACAATCATATTTACAAACAGAAGTTGGGAGGATGAAATGTACAAAACACTTAGTGCGACCTGGTATGGAAATTGAACGACCAGTTATAAATGAAAATAAAAAATGAAAAAACAAAACAAAACAAAACAGGCTGAGTCTATATTGAACAGGATAAAACAATGAAGACAGATTAACTCAGTCTATGACACAACTAGGGGCAGTGTTAGGTCACCACAGAAGTCATTACTAGGGTGGCAGCCTACTTTACCTTGGTCATGATGTCACAAAATGAAAAAATGCAATGGTTACTTTCTTAAAATTCTACTATTATAGTACGTTAAGGAGAGGATGACCTCTGACCTACACACTCATGTGAAGGTCATGTGGGATTAAGAAGTTGATCGAGCAAGGTTGGCTGAATGATCCGAGTGTCATCTCAGAATTTTGTAAAAAGTTAAAGGGTGCAGCACTACATAGTAGTGTTCTCTCCTTCAGTCTCTTCTAACATTCGTCTTAAGATGCAACTCCGCGGGCTCTGGACTGGAAGCTACTGTAGATGCGAGGGGAACTGTCCCACTGCATGCCATAAAACACCTCCCTGAGGAGTGACAGGGCAAAAGCAGTCACAGCCCAGCAGCCGCCCGCTCACTCTGACCACAATTCCACCACAGACACCACCAGAGAGGAGGTGAGAGTGTCAGAGAGATCTCAACTGCCATAGATAGTCCGGGAATTTTTTCCATTTTGTCCTGTGAAGGACACCGTGCAGGCTCAACAACATAACAAATTAAACTTCCACCTGACTGAAATCCGGTTCTCTAAGTTGGATGCTGCTGAAAGGCACATCGGTCCAGACTCAACAACACAGGCAAAATGGAGGAATGTTTGAAGGGAAGAGTGATATAAAATAGCAGCTGATAAGCATAGCTTAGTACATCTGAAGTGATGTTAAGGAAAAAAGGTATCCATGGTTTTCACAAATATACAGAATATAAAACAAAAGGAACCAACAAAAATAATAAACATAAACTAATAGAAGGCAGTGAGAGGCTGATTTATAGGCATCGAAAGGTGAATAAAAACACAAGTTTTAAAAAAAAAAAGATGGTATCAGGGCTCAGGAGACTGGTAAGAGTCCTGTAAGGTCAGTGAGAAATTACATATGAGAGCATTACATCTAAAACTTTACTCTGCTGTTTTTTAAAGGTCATAAAAAAATGCCACCAATATATCATAAATAACCATTGTAGTTGTTTTAATGCTGTTTTTGACCCACACTTGCCCTTTAAGGCTGGTCACTTGAAGTGCTTCAGAGACACTTATCTACATTCTTACTCATAATACTTAAACAGAAAGTAATCAATTACCACCATCAAGCAGAACATATCACTTCTGCTCAGCAACTCTTAATATATTTCCTAGAATTATTTTATCATCCCTACTCGCTGTTGTTGGCCTAAATAAATAGCAGTTGAGGGATGTGGAAATTCCTCTTTCATTCTGTTAAATGGTCTGAAAGATGAATTAGATTCCTTTTCTATCACTCGCCATTCTGGCTGAAGAAAAATGTAGGCCATATAAAATAGGAGGGGCTGGCATAATAAAAACAGAAAGAGAAGTAAAAAAAAGCAACTCAGAGAGATAAAAACAATAAATAAAAAATAAATGAATTCCCTTCAACATTTTACTTTTTTCTCTTGTCTACTTTTAAATGTTTGTTAGTTTCCAGGAGAGCATCCCTAAGTCTTTGAAATGAAAGACTTGGTTTTCTTCATATACTTTTTATAATAAAAAACAAGTCCATCTGTGACAGAATTACTTCATTAAATTGTCTGCTGTTTTCCCAGACAACACACATTTCCCTTTACTTTTTTTTTCTGCAGAAATCACTAGCAGACGGTCCTCGTGATAAACATAGTCAATCCAAATCCAATGAAAATCTTGGAAACAGGCTGACACATATAAACACAGACAGGCCCAAGAGCCAGTCCACTATTTTTTCTTTTACCCCAGGTCCCTTTTCAAGCAGGGGCCGTGAGATCTTCACGCGAACACCTGCATCTTGCCACTGGCCTCAGGGATTTGAGTAATTTGGGTCTGGGCAGGGCCAGCAACTGCTGGGCTGGGTGTGGAATCTGACCAATCAGAAACGCAGTGAGGAGAGGGGCTGGACCAGGGCTCGGGAGACTCTGGGGAAGGGGTCAGATAGGGGTGCTCACTGGGCAAATGGACATAATGCTTGGGTGTGGCATCCAGTGCGGATGAGTAGCTGTGCTGGGAGGGAGGGGTCGGGTAATCCTCCGTCCCTGCAGCGCTGCCGCCGGGCTGTGAGGGCAGAGCCTGAGTGGGCTGGGCCGCTGGCGTGGCTGCCTGTGGAGGCTGAGCAGGTGGCTGAGGCTGAGAAGGCTGCTGAGGCATCGGCTGCTGCTGGAAGAAGGATGGTGGGGGCTGAGAGGTCTGGGGTGTTGGTGGGGTGGAGGTACCCATGCGAGCCATGTTCTGCTGGTTGGTGATGGTGTGGTTGATGAGCTGCTGCTGCTGCTGCTGCTGTTGTTGCTGCTCAGCAAGGGAGGGCACTTTGACCGGGCTGATAGTGGGTGTGGAGGTAATGGGTGTGGGCTGCAGCATGGGGTTACGGTAGATCTGCTGTTGGTGCATTAGCAGGCTCTGCTGCTGCATCGCTGGGCTCTGAGGGTGAATGCCTGCCTGGCTACTCTGCACAAGATTCACCACAGGCTGACCACACTGGGAGGAGGGTGGCATCCGGCTGTGCCAGTCAAAAGGCACACTAACAGGGCTGACCATGCCCATGTTGAGCCCCAACTGGCCTGAACTTAACACATAGCCATGGTTGACATCTGAAGCCATGGAAACGCGTCCCTGTAAAGACATTCCTCCAGCTCCCACATCATTAAGCTGGGCAAGAGACACAGCAAAGGGACCACCTCCCTCCAACATGCTACTATGTACCATTGGGGTGTTTGGAACAGACATGGAGGAATGGAAGAGCCCTGGTGACTGCATGGCCACAGGGGAGGTGGGGTTGGTGATGTAGCCAGCATTGCTAGCTCCCCCGTGGGGTGAGTCCAGTGAGTCGACTGGGGAGAGTGTAACTGAGCTCTCCAGTAAGGCACTCTGCATGTCCAAGGTCAGCTTCTTATTGCGGGCTTTGACTGACTCCTTCAGACTGGTAGCATGTTGACCTCCCAGGCTTGAACCCTTGACCCCAGGACGACGATTCTTCTTGCCCTGTGGAGTGTTCTTCAGACTAGGTAAGAAGGTGCTGGGAGGGCACATGAGAGGAGACAGAGTGTGTCCTGCAGTAAGGTGGTGTCCAGCCCCTCCATGGCCCTGGGGACTCCTTACTGTGTTGTATTCATCGAGAAGCTGCACAATGTCGTGGTGCATACGCTCCTGAGCAATGTCCCTTGGCAACCTATCCATATGGTCTGTGATCTCTCTGTTTGCAAAGTGAGCCAGCAGCACCCTCACAGCCTCACAGCTGCCTTCACGAGCCGCAAGAAACAGTGGGGTCTCCTCCTGAAAGGCGAAACAGAACAGCAAAATTTTAGGCTTAGATAAAACTTGATCCCTCTTCAAGCTTTACTGATGCAAAAGTGTGGTTAACAACACGAGAGGATGTCATACCTTAAGATCTTGCATATCTTTGTTTGCACCATTCTTCAACAAGGCGATAGTTGCATCCACATTGTTGACTGCTGCAGCCCAGTGCAAGGCAGATTTACCTAAAACAAATAACACACAGTAAGCTTAAACATCTACGGTTTTTAAGGAATGTAATAAAACAAAAACACATGCATCAGGAGACTCACTTGAGTGGAAAAAAAATACACACTTACCCAGTTCATCAACTGCATTGACATCTGCATGACAAGTGATAAGTTCTTCTACCATGCCCTCTACTGCCAGCCGTGCTGCCAGGATCAGTGCAGTGGAACCATCATACATACGGGAATCAAGATCAGTAGCCCGGTTTCTGATCAGTATCTAAAAGGATGGAAACATTTGAGGTTTGTGATTTTTATTTGAACTATACAACTGCTAAAATATAGGCGTTTCCACCACCGATGTGATCTTTAAACATTGTTTGTTGATGTTTGTTTACCTGGAAGACACCCTGTGCATCTGCAGCTACTGCAGCATGCAGTGGTGTACGTCCTGTGTTGTCCTGAGCGTTGGCATCGGCCCCAGCATCCAGCAGCCTCTTAGCAGCATCCGCACGGGCGTAGCGGGCAGCCAGGTGAAGTGCTGTCTCACCAGTTCGGTCTGTCTGTGCAGCAAGGGATGCACCCTGGTAGATTAGGTCAGAGATTATGTTGGCTGAACACTCCTCATTCTCCTCCTCCTCTGCTACCTCAGGCTCTAAACCGCCTCCACAGAATGATGCCAGCATCAGAGGTGTAAAACCATCTGGTGGGAGAAGAAAATAAGCATTGATGAGTTCATGTCCACTGAAATGGCCAACATAACAAAAATTAAGATTGTCTCCCTACTGACCTGGGCCTCTGACATTTACATCCATGCAATCGCTTTCAAACTCTCCTTGAGGTGGAGTAAGAGCCATGGTGGGAGGCACACGAATGTCTGCAGCTGCCAGGTGATGCTGTGTCCACTGTCTGCTGTCCACTGCATCTTCACTGTCTGACAGCATACTCGGCTCCTCAAGCTGAAGTCATAAAACAAAAAAAGTCAGTTCCTTTACTTTCATTACATAACTGGATGCAGACTGAATTGTTGCTGTTAAGTCTGCATATATACTGTTGAGCTGGTGTGTATTTTAGATGATGAAGGCAATTTCTATTTGCAAGGAAGCAGAGGACCTTACCTTGAGCCGTTTTGCCTCTGGGCAGTCAGTGTCCATCCACTGGTCACTGTGATCTCCAAGGAGAGATTCCTCCACAGTTTTTGGCATATGTCTATTTACGAATGAACAAACAATGTAAGAACAAGGAAACAAATAAGGTTAAAAATGAAAAAAAGCAACTTAAAACTGTACTGCTAAAGCATTTCAAAAACAACTTACTTCATTCCAAGAGCGTCTTGGCCTACAGGTTCCCTGCGGTTCTTGTTGCTGCTGGGTTCCTTCTTAAGGAAGAAGCCCTCAGGGAACCAGAGGGTGCTGTGTTCTCTCTTTCTGCGAGCAATCAACATGCCTATCACAAGGAAGACCAAAAGGAAGAGAAACGCCAGCACCACCAGCACCAGCTTGACCAGGTCTATTATATCAGGTTGGGAATCAGGAGATCCAATCTTTTCACCTGGGGTGAGAAAAAAAAACAGTAATTAAACATTTGTGCCTTAGTGATCTTCTTAGTGATTTTCTGTGTGTTTTATGTATTCCTACTTACCACGGACTTCTTTGAGTGGATAAGGGAAGCGCAACATTTCTGCAGCTGATAAGGCTCCCAAGTACTCTGCAGCTCCTTCAGCTGTGGGGAAACAGTCCTCAGAGCACAGACGGTTGTCAATTTCCAAGTACACGATGGAGCTACAGGGATATTGGAGAGACAGATGTTTAGTGTGATGTGCTATTTACATTAAATAATACAGCTTTTGTGTTTACTGAATGCCTAACTGACCCAATGACTTCCTGCTGAGGCTGTAGCTCCCGCTTAAGGCGTGCCTCTCTGCGGGTGTAGGGACGAATCATGGCTTCACCATTATCATCCAACCTGAAGCGCAGTGTGGTGTGTAGGATAACACTTAATTTCTGTAGAAAAGCTGTGCTGGTGCGGAGAAGCTCCTCCGGAGGCAGTAAGACAACCAACACCAAGACACCATCAGCAAGGTCTTCAGGAACCTTTTCTGCACAGTCCAAGCCATCCCAGCCGCACTCTTCTGTGTTGCAGCCCTGGTCACATCGTCCATCAGCATAGTGGTCGATACAGTAGGCTTCGTAAATTGGACTGGAGACAACAAAAACAGTGATGATGAGCCCAAGTTTTCTCAGATCAGCACAGAAAAAACTACAGGGAATCCTGTTAAAAGTGAAAGTATACTCACTTGCAAACTTTCTCTTTGCTTCTGCAGTCAAAGTTGTCATACAGACAGTCATAGTTGTTGCAGGACTCATCACACTGGCTGTTGTTGAAGACACGCCAGCAGCGAGGGTCTGTGCAACGAGCCCAGGGGTTCACTGCCAGAGAACAGTCACCGCCATCCCAGCGACAAGGGAGTGTGTTACATTCCTTATCACAAACCCCATCATTGGCTTTACCATGACAGTCTGCCAGAGGGCACGACAGTTTCGGGAGTTCGGGCATTCTGATGCTCTGCTCACACCGTTTTCCCGTCCATCCATTGATACACTGGCAGCGGAAGTAGGGGAAACTGCTCTCTTCAGTGCATAACCCTCCATTATGACATGGCAGGGAGGAGCAACCTTTATCGCTGCGATGTTGACACTGGGGCCCATCATAACCTGGTAGGCAAGTGCATCGCGC
This sequence comes from Acanthurus tennentii, assembly GCA_029783805.1. NCBI lineage: Eukaryota > Metazoa > Chordata > Actinopteri > Acanthuriformes > Acanthuridae > Acanthurus > Acanthurus tennentii. Next base: position 7,899,637 of record JAPZDZ010000009.1, on the reverse strand, counting down.
CCCCCTCATAGTAAGTGCACAACTACCTCCATTGTAGCAGGATAGCTCTCGACAGGACATGCTTCGGTCACAGTTGGGCCCAGTATAACCCTAAAAACAGACATTATTTGAGCACTCAGACTGTGAACTTTTAAAACAGGAAAAGCAATAATGCACAAACCGCCACATCAGATTAAGTGTTTGAACTCTTTAAAGTGAATATAAACTTACAAGCTGACATGTGCAGGTGTATCCTAGTGCTGAGCCGATGGAAACAGAACAAGCTCCTCCGTTCTGACAAGGCTGAGACTCACACACACTGAACCTGCTCTGACACCTCCGACCTAGAAAAAAAAAAAAAAAACACATTAAGGGTAGGGGTTAGCTTTAGCTAACAACCGAGGAGTATTTTCCATGAAAAGAACTGAAAGGTCAGGAGAGACTCCGGTCATCTAACCTGTGAAGCCGGGCCTGCAAACACACTGGTAGTCATTGGGTAACTGGATGCAGTCAAGACTGTTGGAGGGATTGCAGGGATTAGAGAGACACTCGTTTATGTCTCCCTCACATCTTTCTCCTGTGAATCCTGGGGGACAATTGCAGCGGTATCCACCGACTCTGTCCACACAGGTGCCATTATTCAGGCACTTAGGAGGAGCACTGCGCAGCCTCAGAGGTGGAGCACAGTCATCTTCATTGATCTCGCAGAGAACACCTAAAAAAGGGTCAGATTTCAATTCAACAATATGTATTAAATTTTATTAACTTAAAGTGATGTTTATTTAGAAATAAATGTTGGTTTCTGTTAAATGTGTGCTTGCATACCCAGTGTGCCAGGAGGGCAGGAGCAGATGTAATGCCCAACCAGATCGATGCAAGTGCCTCCATTCTGGCAAGGATGGGACTGGCACTCGTTTATCTCTATCTCGCAGTTCTGTCCAGTGAAACCTGGCATACACTGTAATAACATATAGATGGCAATTACTTAGGCTCCAGTACTGTGATGAGGCACCATGTGAATGTTAACATAATACTGACAAAACAATGGACTCACGTCACACTGGTACCCTCCTAGATATCCCCTGCAGGTGGCGCCATTGCGGCAGGGTTTGTCTTCACACTGGTCTACTTGGCTTTCACAATAGCTTCCCGTGAGGTCAGGAGGACATTTACAATAGTGGGTATTCCCGGTGTTGACACAGTGACCCCCACGGTGGCATAACTCATCTGTCTGGAGCCCTGGTTGGAAAGATTTGGATTAAATTTTAAGTTAAGTCACTAAGCTACAATACAAACATGTTCAAATATTATGATGTAAAGGATATAAAAATACCTCTCTGGCGAGCAGCAGTTTCACAGGAGACTCTAGGGATGTCGCAATAGCGTCCAGACCAACCATTAGTGCAATCACAGATGAAGGAAGCATCCTTTTGGCGACAGCGCCCTCCATTTTGGCAGGGAGAAGAATGTCTGCACCAATCAACTGGGGTCTGTGTTGGCAAAAGGCAGACAGAAAAATCATTAGCATGTATTAATCCAAAGACACAAAGGCATGAAGACTCAAGGCCTCAACGAGGTCTTTCAAAAGTCTTAGTGGGCGTGTGTTTACCTGACAGCGGTTGCCGGTATAGCCCTTGGGGCAGGAGCAACGGAAGGACCCCAAGGCATCTTGGCAGATGCCTCCATTCAAACAGGGCTGGGAGTCACACTCATTGACCTCATACTGGCAGTGAGAGCCAGTGAAACCTGAGCGGCAGGTGCAGGAATAGCCATTGATTTTGTCTGTGCACGTCCCTCCATTGAAGCAAGAACTGTAGACATGAGTAAGAACATGGTTTAAACTTCTGAAGTTTTTTTTTTTTATCATATTCAGTAGTTTTACAAATGTGCATGAGAGCAAGTTGATAAAGAAAAACATCAGATATCTCCATGATTCAAAAACAAATACTTACCTTTCAGTGCAATCAGGTATGTTGGTTTCACAATGGATGCCAGTAAAGCCAGGCATGCAAGTGCAGGTGTAGGAGTTAACATAGTCTGTGCATGTGCCTCCATTTTTGCAGGGTGAACTTTGGCATTCATTGATCTCCAAAGCACAGCGAGGCCCAGTGAAGCCTGGCAGACAGCTACAATGGTAGGAGTTCACACCATCTGTGCAGGAACCTCCACTTAGGCACGGATCTGATGGCACAATAGGAAAGGTCAACTTTGATCAAGTATAGTTAACATACATGGACCTGATATTATGTTTGACAGCAACAGACACTCATAATAATTTAGCACTGTAACCTTATGTGATCACTCACTTGGAGAGCAGTCATTGATGTCAGTTTCACAGGTCAGCCCTGTGTATCCAGCTCTGCAGGAGCACAGGAAGCCTCCAAGCGTGTTGGTGCAGGTCCCACGGTTCTTGCAGGGGTTTGAGAGGCATTCATTCACGTCTTTGTTACACAGCTGACCTGAAGAACACAAAAGAAAGGTAAAGTAAAGTTTAACTCAAGACCTTATGTGTTTACGCTTTAATTTTTCAGACATATAATCTGACATTCTATCAGCAGACATTAAAATAATTGTGCAAAACAAAAAAGTACAGAGTGAAATATTTGCTAACCTTGCCACCCTGGCCGGCAGTCACACTGATAGCCTAAGTAGTCTGCTGTGTGTTTGCAGGTAGCATGATTGGCACAAGGATTAGGGGAGCAAGGGGTGAGGACCTCAGCACAAGTGGGTCCACTGTAAGGAAGCTCACACAGACAAGTGAAACTTGCCACACCGTCCACACATGTCCCCTTGTTAAGACAGGGACTGGATGCACATTCGTTGATGTTCACCTGGCAGAGGTTACCTGTTAGAGGGGTAGAAAAGAGTTGATGAGCCTGAGAATTGTCTGGTGAATGTATCTGCACATTTTTTATACGCCACTAGGGGGAGGTAGACAACTATCATTTAAGAGAGGGACCATTGATGGCAGACACGGTGGGACATAGTGTATTACTCCCTTTGTGGTGTACTTTTTGATGATGATTGCGCCATTGGTTATTGCGTGTTGTGCTACTGTGTCACTCCCTCACCTCTGAAGCCTTGCCGACACTTGCACGTAAAGCCATTGAGCTGGTCGATACACGTGCCAGCATTCTGACAGGGACTTGGCAAACAGTCATTTCTGTCTAGGTCACAGTTCTTCCCCACCCATCCAGGCTCACAGTCACAGCGGTAACTGGAAATACAGGAGTGTAGTCAGTTACTATGAACCAGCGTACAAGTTCTAACAAAGATGGTAATGTCAAGTTTCTCTTTAATATCCCAGACTAAACTGTGACAAAGGCTATGACAGTTCATACCCATTGATGTCATCTCTGCATGAGCCATGGACACAAGGGCTGCTGCCACACTCATCCACCTGAGAGTAGCAGTAAGGGGGTTTGAAGCCCTCAGGACACTGGCAGTGAAATCCGTTCTCCTCATCCACACATGTCCCTCCGTTCCTACAGGGGCTGGATGCACACTCATCTATCTCCACATTACACTTGGGACCTGGCAGGTGACACAGGACAAATGTTTAAAGTGTCTTTTTCAGCATTTACAATGAGGATTCATTTCTCATCGCAAATGTGTGTTTTTCTTTTTCTCCTTACCAGTGAACCCAGGTTTGCAAACACAGTCATAGCGATTGATGCCATCTTTGCAGATGCCATAATCACACGGATTGCTGGCACAGTCATCAAAGTTAATCTCACAATTGGTGCCTGTGTTGGGAAAGAGGATTTAGAGTTTGAAATGAGGCTTTTCGAAATATTTCAAATATTTAAACAACAGTAGAAATAATGCTTCAGTGAGGACAATGTAAATGAAAATAATGTGATTTTTTTATATCTCTTTTCCATGTTATCGTCACACTTTATAGCAACAACATTATTTGTGGACATTTCAGCATACAACAGAACTTGGCCTAAGTATGGACCAGATTTTAACCCTTAAAAATGATAAATCATCAAGGTCTGACTATGTGTTGATGGAATTTTTCCTCTTACCTGAAGTTCCATGCTGGCATTGGCAGATGTACTTGTTGACCAGGTCCACACACTTGCCCCCATTCTGACAAGGGTTGCTGTGACACTCATTGAGCTGGTTCTCACAGCGATAGCCTGTATAACCAGCATCACAGTTACAGGTGTAACTGGCAATGCCATCTACGCAAGTACCGTGGTGGCATGGGTCAGGCTGACAGTTGTTGATGTTATTCTCACAGAGTGTCCCTTCGTAACCTGAAGAGGAAATAAAGCATATATGGTGATTTTGTGAAGGATGTGGTCATTTAAAGCAACAAATCTTCAATCTTTTGTTGCCTGTCAATCTAAATCGGCCTTTTTTTTAACAAAACAAAAGAGCTTTTTTTTTTTTTAATTTCCTCCTTTTCGTCAACTCATTTGTCCTTTTTTGAACTCCTTGTCTGTTTCCCAATCTTTCGCTTTCAAAGCCTCTACAGTTCTGGGTTCTGATGACTGTGGTTTCCTTGTCGACAGTGTCTCTGTGTTGGGCGAGTAATTGTTGGTTTGTGTGGTAAGTGTGTATTGCAGTGTTGAGCTGGGCAAAGCAGTAAAGAAGGGCCCTCCGCAGGCCTCCCAGTCCTGCTTTTGTTCTCAGTGGTGAAGTGAACAATAGACTGCACCACGTCAAACAGGGCAACTTCACTCAACAGAAGGGGCCCACAAACACAGGGAATACCAAGCAGCTGGCCACTGAAACAATGCAGCAGGCCTCTCCATAGGCAAAGTACCAAAATAAATATGTTATATGTTAACGTTTACACGCACTCATACATTCAGCTTTTGTGAATAAAAACTTTATGGTAGCTTACAGTATCTGGGTTTGTTTTGAAATAGGGACATGACTGAATGTGAAGGAATGAAAGCTAAGATGCAGCATCAGGTGATGTGTGGGGGTTTAACAGATGAACAGATGTCGGGGTGATGACCAAGACTCCTTTTTTTTTTGGCAACTGCTGGTCCTCAGTGACCCCATGATCCTGAGAGCCAATGAGGCAAAGAGTGGGATTAGGGGCCTCAAGTCAGTCTGCTGACCAGGAGACACCCAGAGAAATAGCTGACCCCCCCGAAAACATTAAACACTTAACAAGGAACCAGCACAGCCTAACAAGTTGGTAAGGCTCCGCACTTCTGCCTGGAAAGACATTTTGAGCTGTGTATTGTCTAACAGTTATCCATTGACAAAGGGACAGAAGGTCTTACCTTCAGCGCAGCGGCACTCGAATCCGTTGGGCCGGTCGTAGCATTTTGCTCCATTCTGGCAAGGTGTGCTGGCGCACTCATCTATGTCGATCTGACACATGGTGCCAGTAAAGCCTGGGACATGCAAACAGAGAGGTGAAGGGTCAGAGAGAAGGTCCAGTGGAAGGGTCCATGCTCAGGTCAGAGGGCAGTTCTGTCTCCTCTAAGAAGGGCAGAGGTCTTGTAGCAGGTTAGTGACGTCTGGCTAAGGTTGGGTTTGAGAGGGCCTCGACTGGTTAAGGACATGTCATCCGTGCACTTGGACCATTGCTAACATGACCACTAGAAAATGCACTGAAAAGCCTGTGACCTTGATCATTTTTTCAAGAGGGAAATTACAATCTAGTGCATGCAAGGTCGATCTTAAAAAATAAATTAAAACAAAATGCTATAAGGTGGCCTGGAATATCTGAGCAGCAAAATTAAACTGATGCAGCTTCAGCTCACTTTAGGGTGTGCTACATTTTGTGCCTTAACATTAATAAGAATAATAATCATAACAACAAAAACAACATCAACAATAAAAATAATAATAATAATAAGCTGTAAAAGCTTGAGAAACTAAGCGAGCTTGAAATCAGTGGGCACAGTGCCCAGACAGGGGTGAATTGGTGCATTGGTAGCACACTGCATAGTTTATTAACAGTGTCAAGATGGTCTGTGTGTTGGTGCTTGGGCTGCAAAAAAAAAAAAGGGGGGGTGTTGTAGGGGAGACGGTGGGATTGTTTTCTCTTTTAGGGAACCCCCCTCCCCTTCCTGCATCAGCTCCACCGGCTCAATAGCTAGATGGGGGGTGGAGGGGGTACGTCTGTCCCAGATGTAAATTGCGGACCTGGAAAAGAATCTCATTAGCAGGACTGCTGTTCCCTACCACCACCAGAGCAGGATGAGGGAGACTGCTGTCCCTTCCACATTCCGCAGAGGGGGGGTGGTGGGGGTCACAATAGTGTCTTTGTTCATGCAAGGGGAGAGGATAGGCAGCCCATCGAGCCTGCCTTTCTGTATGAGTGGTGGCTCTAAACACCAGCAGGCAGAAGCAGCAAGGCTGACCCTCCCTCTTCTGGTTCTGGGGACATTTAAACTTTGGCTTTCTGTTCTTACTGCTGCTGTCAATGAGTCTGAGTTGTAAAAGGAATACAAACCAGATTCTGAATAAAAGTTTTTATAAAGAACATTTGCTAATCCTTTTGATACTACATATTTAATTAAAACAGTGAGAGGCTGCATTTTAAAAGTTTTACCTCATCGATTTCACAGATTTTTGTTAATACTTGTTTATTTGGAACATTACGATTTTAGGATTTTTATTCCAATCAAAGTTTAACATTAACACAGGAAATAGAAGTAAAGGTCATTCAAAAATATTCTTACCTGGCTGGCAGGTGCATGAGAAGCCATTGACCATGTCCCGACAGATGCCATCATTCACACACGGGTTACTCTCACAGTCATCCACATCAGTCTCACAGTAGGTCCCCATGTAGCCTGAAACACACAAGTTCAAACTGAATTTGCAATTTTGGAGAAGAGGTGCATTTATTCTTTTCAGTTTTTATATAAAAGTAAG
>JAPZDZ010000009.1:7867701-7886918 GCA_029783805.1 Acanthurus tennentii | reverse complement strand
ATGATGAAAGACTATTACAGTCCTAACGAAATATTCTCCTCCCAAGACCATTGTGACTTTGCTGGCAGGAAACAACTGAAGCCAAATTATGCCGTCTGTATCCATGAGTGTGTGAAAGTTTCGTCATCAGAGAGTGTATGAGTGGACTTGGGGGAAAATTCTGTATACTTAATTTTGTTCTGAGCACGCATAATTTGGTGCATACTGATTTACAGTGATAGATGTGTAGAATGCATCTCAAAACCTACTCCAGAAAGTAGTGTAAACAGACGTACTACATGTGATAGTGTCCGTGGTGTATTGGCCCATTTAGGATAATACGGCCCTCGCAACCCATTTTAGGAAATATTGTGTGTGAGAGACATGATAATGTTGAACTACAGGTACAGGCATACAATTAATCAAGCTATGAGAATGAAATGCACCTATTTTTGAATGTGTATGTGGTTAAGTGTGTAAGATTAACGATTGTAGTAATGTCTGATAAATTATTAATCCCCTCTTACAAAGGCATACTGAGCTGTGCAACCAAAACACACATTCTTTTGTCTAGACCTGACTCACTGCCAACATCCCTCCCATTCCACACAAATCAGTGCTATCAGTGCAGAGACTGTGAGAGACATGCAACTTTGTCCTGGTGTACTTGAGAGTGTCCTTATCGGGCTCTTTACAACCCTGTGGATTCCACTGCCTCTGGGAAAAGCGGGACAGGAACTGTGCTTTCGCCTGGGCTCAGCCTTATTTGTTGAGGAAGGCAGGTGCAAGCTGCTGTTGTGCAACGGGCCCCTGAGTCATATTTAGTGAGTGCCGACTTCTGACCTTTGAGGAAAAGAGTGCAACAGATGAGGAGGAGGTCTTTGAGTGCAGCGGAGGGACGGCCGGAGTGGGTAATCTCTCTGTGTCAACACATGTGAGGACTTTTGCCAGCTGCAGCCCGGCATCATGCATCTGTTCACATCTGTCAGTGCACCTCTGGGTGTCTGGCATCTACCTCTTCTGCCAGACTTTAAGCCAAAACAACTGCGCTGTTTTGCTCATGGGACTAGCCCAGTAAGTCCCACTCACACACACACACACACACACGCACACACACATATAAACGCCCTCACACATTGGCCATTTACCAGCACTCAAGAGATGTGGTCATCCTTTGCAAACACATGCATTTACTGTTTCTCTTAACACACTTTCCAGGCTGTAAAAGAAAGCAACACTGCAAGAAAGCAAACACATGCACAATCACTACACGCCCAATCACAAAGAAAAAAGAAACTTACGAGCAGCCTCAGGCTCTGAGGAAGGGAAGTATCGTGAAACCATAAAAAGAGAAGACCGACAAAAAGAAATAGTAGAAGGAAGTAAGAGGTGGCAATGTGAACATTTAATGAAGAAGAGTTTTAAGTGCAATTACCTTATAAAACATATTCGTTACTTATCATATAGCATTCCAGCACTGTGTAATGGTTTCTTGGTTGTTCTGCATTGAGTATGAGGACCTTCTGACCAAAATGGTTTGATTTATGCAAGTGATTTCTGTCACCTATATTTGTGAAACACAATGCCGGTTTTCCTGCTTTCTGGGTCACTGCAGGGTAACCTGAGCTCATCCCCTACTATACAATAGCAGCTACTCTGCCAGAGGTCAAAGGGTGACTCACCTGTGAACAAAGAGGCTTTAATCTCTGACACGGTTCATACACACAGTCATGCTCCACAAAGCAACAAGTATAGAGGAGTCTTCCTCTCTTAGAGGACACTTCCTAAGACATATGGAGAGGAAGAGCAACAACAACAGAACTACAATCTTTTGATTTTGGGCTAGATTTCTACTCTCATATTGCGTGAGAGCAGCTAATCGATGTTTCACAAATTATTCCGAACCCGAGGTTGCTGGAAAAAAAATATTAATCATTGAGAAATCTTACAACACTGTCTCTTTCTCTCTACACAGGCCTCCTTCCCTCGACCCCTCCTTGCACAAGCAAGCAGGAACCAGCTCTATGTGAGTCCTTACTGACACCACACTGCCAACAGGAGCCCATCCACGTCCCCCTCCTTCGAACAGCCTCCTCCGCTTTGCTCTCCTCGGCTTGGCTCTCCCTTTCTCAGCAAAGAGCCAGATTGGGGGTTGGGGAGTGTTTTGTGGCCCAAATAAAAGAGCTAAAGTAGTCAGAACTCCTTTGTATGAAAGTGTTGGGGGGGGAGCAGTGACCCAAACAGCTAGTCTTTCAGGCCTGGGCTTACATGGACCAACAGGCCTGGGCTGTAGCCTGGCAACAGTAACCCATGGTGAGAGAGAGCCGGAGTGAGAAAAAAGGGGGTGCTGCGAGACAGGGTTTCGTAAGGACAGTTGGAGCACTTCAGAGGACTGATCCCCTACATATGCAGGTAGCACTGAGTACCATGCGGGACCAATTCAGTCTGGTAATTAAGTATGATCATGTCTAAAAGGATGAGGTGTTTAAAGTGCAAAGTTTGTTACAACAATTGTGCTTAGACACACAATGGAGGTATTAAAAATCTCCAGAGGGAGGCTTCCAGCACACCCCTTGAACATGAATATTAAACATGTGAAAATAAGGACATTTAACTTTCTCTTGAAGAAAAGCACTGATGCATCTTACCAAAAAGCTGCAAAGCTCTGTGAGTGCTGCCTTCCTCTCCAATAGCCCCTATAGGGTCAAATTTACATGTATAAGAATATACATGCAGAAAACAATGGGGACTGCTCACGTCTGTTGCGCTATGAGAATAAAAATGCACTCGCTCTGCCAAGAGCTCTGCAATGCTGATATGAAAAAGGGACAGACAAGAGCTAGTAGTTTTTATACTTAAGTTCATTGACTATACAAACAAATCTGGCTCAAGTGTCAACAGATTTCTGGAAGAATACTCCCTGACATTTTCCAAATAGCAACACGTTTGCCCATAACCACATTGCATGAATCCCAGGGTCGAGGTCTTTCAAAGCATTCTCGACTGAACTAAACCACAAAAACCCCACCCAACCACCTAAACTGAACCAGATTTTGTTAAACTTTGAAACTAAAATATAAAAGACCCCTTCCCCAGCCAAACAAGTAAAATCAACTACATTGATTTGTCTCAAGTTAGCCTCAACAGTACAAACATGACGTGTAAAAAAAAATTGGGACATCCTCATGGTTTGTAAACATTTGCAGCACATTTAATGTGGATTTTATAGATCTGCAACACATATGACAAAAATACTCCCAATTTTTTAAAAAAAAGAAAAGAACAAGATCAGCACAGACTTACATCCTAGAAAGAATGAGATTTGTTTGATGGTTTAAAGTGATAAACTTTGGAGAACAAAAAGAAGGCATCCAGAAAAGGGCTGTTATCTGCTGCAGCTTTTTAAATTGCATTTAATACAACAAAAACAAATCAGAATGCAGCAACTGTCTTATTTCTATGTGGCAAATGTATTTAAGCCCCTGAGAAATCTTCAATTGCTGAAGAAAAAAGGTAAACATTGCAATATGCTGCCTGGTTGTCAGTGGAAAGTGCGCTTGGTGGAAAAGTGAATGCCTTTTCCTGAATCATTTAATGATGGACCCATCCCTTCCTCTTCTGAAAGGGAGGGAGAGACTGGGGAAATTTTGCTGGCAGGCCTCAGATATTTCAATCAGGCCAGCCCAAAAGTCTCTTTAGAAGTCATCATGGGGATAAAAACCAACAGCCAGGCGATGCAATTTCAGAGGCAGCATTGACTCCAAAAAAATAATAAAACACATGCACACTGGAACAGTTTTTTTTTTGGATTAGTTTGATGTGAGAGTGAGCACATCATTTCCACATACTCAGATACAAATCCCAAGTAATGAAGTAATGAGGGACGAAAATATGTTAACACAACGTTGCTGTGTGGTGAGAATGAGATAAAATGAGGCAAAAGATGAGGAAAAAAACTTAAGCGTCTGTGATAAGACAGGATGTGTGTAACCGAGGGGTCAGAAGGCGCTACTTCCTGTAACGGGTCCTGGGAACCACAGCTCCCAGTCTCCAGTCATGACCCGGAGAGAGGAAGGCACAACAAACCCAAATCTTCCTCCCTGTGATGGTGTAAGCTCTTGGTCAGACAGTACTCATCTCCCAATGGATATTACCAGTAACCTCTTATTGAGTAATTTGAAACCGCTGGGTCAGCAATTCATCATTTTTTTCCCAGAAAACGACATGACAATAGCTCCATCTGCCTGTCAGGCCAGCATGAGTGATATAAGCTTTATGTTGTCTCACAAAATTGCAAAGTAACTGCTTGCAAATCAAACAAGCCACCGCAAACAGCCCACTTTCAATGGGACTGGCCTGACAGTATTGTTTAAGGCATTCCTGAAGGGGCTACCAGGGTGAATGGATGGGAGGTATGGACAATAACCTGAAAGTTCCAGGGGGACAGGAGGAATCTTACTAAGCATTCCTCTCTAATCCACCATAAAGATGCCAAAGAAAACACTACCCTGAGGTGCTCTGAACTAAGCTAACATTATAATCTGTCTCTCTGCTACGGTCTGTCAGTAAATATGTGCCTTGGCACGTTTCCACTTCTTGGTGAATTGTTTTCCTCACAGAATGTATTTTTCATCAGTTTTTGTTTTTTAAAAAGTAAATTCACTTGTAGGTGCAACAGTTGCATTTTGGATAGCAACGACCCTTTACTCAGAGAGTGGTCTTTTTTCTCACTTGGAAAATTAGAATTGGTATGCATCCCCTCCCCTCAAACACTTTACAGCTCTTTCTTTTTCTCTTTCCTAAAGTAAAACATATTAGGCAGATACAAATGCCTCACTTAAAGCACATCCCTCCACACTCATTGGGCAGTCTGTTCCCTATCAACGTCAAACATGTCCTCTTTCGTCATGTGCTAAGAGCCTGGGAGTTTCTACAGGGTCATAACACAACACTCACAATTTATATGCTAACTTTGCTACTGAGGCCAAGGGCAAAACATTTATAATATAAAGAGGACCACTGTATCCGTCCATGGGCCTCACACAGAGGAGAAGCCCCCACGTTTATTTTCACTCAATTCTGAGGATCTGAGAGGAAAGAGTTCGTCGTACGCTGTGCTCTGCCACTGAGTCGAGAGAAAGAGGCAGAGGGATGTTCGCAGAGAGGAAGAGACGAGTGTGAGAGAGGCAACATGTGCTAGAGGGACCGCGAGCTACCGGCTTCATTCCTCCACGAGCTTGTCTCTCACAGTATGGGGGCGGCTGACTGCTCAATGGCAGCACCTGGCCCTATGCTTCCCCTTTGTCAAGATTTGACTTCGCTGGATTACCATCACAACATCCACCAGCTGTCCTCTACGCAGACCCCCCCCCCCCACTCCCTCCCTCCCTCCCTCCTTCCCAGCCTCCCTCTAGTACCCGTTCCCTACCCCCAGTCCGATCCCTCCAGCTGGATTCTCTCTGAAAGGAACCCTCTCAATCTGCCTAATTATCTCTCCTCCAACCGCACCACTGTGGCCCTCTCTGGGCAGCACATTCTGTTCACAGGGTGGAGCTGAGGGGCCAAATTCTCTTTAACTGGACTTCCTGCTCACCTAGAAAGCTGCACTCTCTCTGACACCATCAACCCTTCATGGTCAAGTTCAAAACTCTGGGCCACAATAAGAACACTAACGTTTATTTTAAATACATTTATCGTGTATCCATGGGAAAAGTGTGCCAGAAATTGTAGATAAAATGTCTCCCTACAAGATCACTTAATATTTTGAATATATGCCATGTTAAGCTGTTCTACTATGATCATTTTTCATCCTTTGAGTGATTAGGAAAAGTTGGTTTGTAGAGCAGGTGTTTCTGAGTGGCTGTGCTGTCTACAGGTTTGTCTCCATAGCAGAACTTCAGAACTACAAAACCTCACTCATTCTTAACTGCAGACCCCAAACAGAAAGAGAGGGATTTTCTGAAATCCTATGAAATGCTTCCATGTCAGTTGGAATCCTCTCCATTAAACTCATGTTATCCACCCTAATTACAAGTTCTATCAAACAAAACCCATAATAAGACATTGTAGTCTGATCCTCAGCAGAAGAAAATGCTCAACTGGTCAAATACTGGATTTGCATGGCAAAAAAACAAAGAAAAAAGAAAAGAAAAAAATATCAGACCACAGTGACAATAAAACGGTGACTGCAATGCTTTTTTAATCGCTTATGGAACAGTGAAGGCAACCATCACTATTCTGCATCACAGTCAACCGTATGACTGGCATGTGTTGTGATTCAGTGTCTAAGTCAGGAGTGTAATCATACAGCTAGGTTGGAAAGCGTAACTCCTTCAGACTAAAAGCATTATTGACTTTTCCTGGGCCTCTGAAAAAGGTGAAATGGGTATGACAGAGTTCATTCACTCAAAAAGTTTACTTAGGATTACTATTGTAATCCCCTATCAGCAACTCTAGCTTACAACCTTTACCTAATCACCCAAGAGGATATTAGTACACTCAGAGGTGCGTTAAGAATCTATCAAGATCAAGAACTATAAGAAACCTCTACATTTCTTGCATTTTAAAGCTTTAGTTTGCTATCTTAGCTGTGTTTGCCAACAATATGGAGGACATATTAGTTTCTGGGACAGAGACAATGGTAGCTGCCATACTAATAGTATTACTGACACTTGAGAAGCTACTTGCTGCAAGAAAAATGTGATGAAAAAGTGGATGGACAACTAGGAGCAGGTGGATATCCTCCACATACAGCGATGTCTGTGGTTCAGTGGAATCATGGTGGTTTCAAACAAGTTTTCCTCTGGTTTTCTAAATTCATTTCAAATACCAAAACATGTATCTGCTTTTTTGTTTCGGCCTTTCTGGTCTGCACTGGCCTCGCTTCGCTGTGGCCTTTCTTCTCTCCCTCTCTACACCCAGTTCTAATGGTGCCAGGTTACAGGCAGGTATCTGGTAGAATAAAGGATCTTTTCTGTTGTTTTGGATCTCCTGTTTCTGTAGGCTCCCAGGGGAAGGGGTGGGGTGGCTCCACCACTCACCTCTGTCTACGACTGGTCTGACCACTCTCATGTGGCCACGCTCCGCTCCACTACTCTGCCCCGCTATGAGACTCTTTCTACATGACATTTGACGTCCACTTCCATCAGAAATTCTTTCCCTTTGCACTTCAAGTGCTTCTTTTTTTTGGCAATGAACCAGCATAGAGATAACACATGTACGACTCACACACCTCTATCATATGTACGCAGCACAAAGGACAACAAAGGATTAATGAATGGTGTCTTCCAAAAGAAAACACATCAACTTAATGAGATGACATTAAAAATGTGTTTAAAAATAAACACTAAGATAAGCTTTGTTAGTGTTTGGTTCCTTTTCCCTAGAAAGAAAGTGCTACTTCTGAGTGGTGTTGGAAATAAATGATTTGTTCTGGAAACAATGTTGGATATGCTGTAAGAAAGATATGGCTGCATAAAATTATACATTGACCCACTTAATGACACTCACCAACCTTGGCTCCAGCTAATGATTAAAAAAATGTGGGTTGCAGTTTGGCTTCTTGATCAACCACCACTTGTGGAGTTACATATTGTCTAGTGTGTGTGGGGGGCTACAGGTTGAAAAATGATCACTTAGAACTATGAGATTACCTTTATTTGTAAAAGATATATGATAAAAATGTTCGCCTTATTATCTGCTTTTGAAAAGTACATATAAGACATTGGCTCAACTCTGGTCCCAGCAGGGTTGTAAACTGCAAATAACCAATAAAATAATAAAGTAACTGTTTTTTGGAGGGAAACAGCTGGTATCCAAAGAGGTTTTGTTCCTTCAAAGACTGTATCTCCTCCATCTCAAACACTCAGGCATGCTTCTTTGGCTAAAGGTCTTTCAAATAGGGCAAACTACCCCCAGGCAAGACACTGTAGGCTATTTCACTTTACTATTGTAATAGGTTCCCACACAACCCCCCCTGCCCCGTCACCAATTTGAAAAACAAAAAAGCCTTATCACTGTTAGAAGATCCGAGAGCTCAAAGTGCCCAAAGCATGCAGGAAACAAAGACAATTAATTGTAAAAAAAAAAAAAAAAAAGTAATCATCCCCTATTGTGAGAAAATGGTAAATCTTGTATGAGGGAAAAAAAATCCCACTTTGAAAAATGACAATGTAAAAACACAGAGGGAAGGGATTACTCATGCTATGTGCAGCATAATGCTGTGATTTATGTCTGACAAAGCTCTCAAACAGGTGCAAGAGATGAGTGTGGCGGCCAAACATGTTGAGGCTCGTTGACGTTCATCTGTGTAGGCTTAATCAATTTGTCCTATCTTTCCCCAGTTTTACTGAGAGTTGTAAATTAACAGACAATCAGGATCAACTCAAGGGATTTTCACTTCAGTGTTTCAGACTAAATATCAGGCTGGAAATTTATCTTTCCCCTGAACCTCTGAAGAACCCCCAGACTAACAATAGCCTGTGTAAATCATGTTAACTCTCAAGGCCTTCATTTTGTGTTTGGGAGCCTCTCAAAAGCTGAGTTTATGAAGGATCAAGACAGGACAAAACTCAGACTGGAGGTACGGCTGAAAGAAAACTCTGACACACAGATCCCGGTACATCTTTGCATACGATCCACTTACATGCATCGAGAGGATGAATCCAAGCATGTTCCTCCATTTTCACAAGGTCTGTATTTATCCACGCAACGGAACCCTGCAGGAAATTAAGAAATCAGTTAGAGAACCACAAAAGTGACAAATTACTTGATGTCATTGCCCTTAACCTGAACAGAAACATATAATCCTTCAAGCAAAAAAATCCATGCAAACCTTTTGTTTTATGTCCTTTTCATGTCTTAGTGGAATAACCAACATAAAGGAGAGGGTTTTTTTTTTTTTAATTTTCTTTTAAGTATCATAGAGACACTCAATTTGATGTTTCCCCTTCAAACTCACTAATTGACAACAGATTGCTTGTCTTCAGATTGAAGGCCTTTGCCACTTGTGGCATATAACAGACACACCCGCATGCTTGCTGTTTACTTTAGTATTTTTTTATTTTTTTTTTTTAAACAGTGATGCATGTTGATTTGATGAAATTGTTCCTGCTTGGAAACCAGTTTATCTTGGAGACATTCATTTGTCATATCTGTCATTGTTCAACCGCTTTTTTTTCGGGGGAAAAGACATCCAGCTGCTTTAAAAAGTCTTTGTTCAGAGAGGGAGGGGGCAACTTTCGACCCATCACTCCCTGCTTTTCTTTCAGCTTATGTTTGACTCTTCCTGCTCCTATAGATTCAATGGACACTTTTTTTTGTTGAACATCATTGCACAAGCCCGAAGTCCTCGACCGATTTTTTTTAAAGGGCTGCTGATGAAGCTTCTACATGTTTTCGTTAACTCAGCAGAGCAGCAGCGCTCAGACTTTACCATCAGACTCCTTCAACAAAAGGAAACAACAACTGAAGAAAAATCAGATGTAACCTTAACAAATGTGTTTGTCTCATACATCAATCCTGCGCGTGTGTAACCTATTTTGACACGTGATGCATGTAAAGGTCTTGGGTAGTCTGTTACAGTTAGGCAGACAGGGCATGTTTGAAATAATCCATAGGGTTTTGGAAAACTGCTGATAATCCGTTAATATCCATAATTCAAACTACAAAAATAAATAAAAAAAACATAAAATAAAATTTGCAGATTCAAAATCTATTTATCAGTGCTCATTGGTAGCTCAGATTGTCAGGGATGTAGCCCAAATTTTTAAACGGAATCGTACGGTGGATAGGCTGTCCAGGCATGTCCAGTCTGTGGACGAAAAACCCACTTTTTATGCCACAAATATTTAAGTTTAAGTTAAAAAAAAAATATTTAGGTTTTAAATGCACTTACCTTCGCAAACATGCATAAACAATAAAAAAGACAAGATAATCCATGGAATATTCCCTTCCATTTCGGTGGAAAAGTTTCCAGCGTTTCAAGTTGGGCTTTTAGTAGAAATACATCCTTTATAAAGTTCACATAAAAATAAAGGCTCCAAAGTCGATGGGGATTTTTTCATAAAGTCAGCCGGAAAGCGTAGCGTTAGGTCCCAATCCCGTAATATCCTCTGCAGCTCGGCCACGGCTGCTGTGATTCTCGTTTAACCTCCTGAAACTTTTGAAAAACTTTTCCTTCCCGATTTGTCCCAGCGTCTGCTACTCCGCCTCCTCTCTCTCTCTCTCTCTCTCTCTCTCTCTCTCTCTCTCTCTCTGTGTGTGTTTGTCTCTCTCCCCCCACACAAGATAGTCCGTGCGCAGCGATTCCCAACTTCAAGCCCCTCAGGGACTTTTACTACCCCCCCCGCCCAGCACACACACAGACGCACACACACACACAACAAAAACGGATTAGTGTCATTTAGTTAATTTATTTAACTCCCTTGGAGCTGCGGAGAAATCAGGAAGATTGATCAAAGCTTCAGCCCAAGTTGGAGCTCCTGCAGTTGTGGACGAAAGCTACTAGCAGACATGGGTACTTTGTTGAGATATTAACAAAAAAAAAGCAACTTTTAGCATAACACAGCTTGAATACAGAAAAATAAATTGTATCCCTCTGCACTAAATCAAGTTTTGAATTCTTTGGGTTTTTCTTGAGCTACAAAATTGCACAGTTTTGTGAATTCAGTATTTAAAGGATGAAAAATGAATAGAGCTGATTTTTGAAGCTATAAAGCTGATAGACATAACTGAACTGCAACTAACAGTAGTTTTAAAAAAAGGCCTGGACACCTGAGAGAAACCTTCAAACCACTGGTATCACTTTAGTCAATGATTAACTTTAGAAAAACCTGATTCACAGAGGATCTGTTTTGATACCAGCTAATGGATGTCGGGTGAATCTGAATCTGTATTCCAATCTGCAGAGCGCTCATTCTGGTGGCTATTTTGTATGCTGGCAATGTAACTGAGAGCTTTATAAGCTTAAAGAGCTGTGAGTATGAAATTGCAGGCTTCTGCCAATGACTAAACACAAAGATAAAGTCTTCAGATCAAACATTTAATTACTTTTGAATCCATAAGTAACAAAACAAACCAAGACTCCGAGATTACGTCTACAGCGAAGTAGTTTCTATATTATGGGAGTCCACTGGAATGTGTCCAATCCTGTGCAAGCTTGCTTGTTTATTTGTATGTTTACAGTTAATGAGCTGCAGATAAGAAAGTGAATTGTGTGTACACGATAGCAGACAGCGCAGGAGTTCCTGTTATCCACACGGCCCACGCACTGAGTTGCAGTCTTGCTATCTCAGGCTGCAAGTCTTCAGCCTGTGGTGGTGAACTCGTTTTCTGCAGCCAGCATATAGTGCCTCAGTTGTTCTGCTGCACAGAGCGGAGCCGGTCGCTTACATAGACAATAGCCTTGATTTGAATCATAAAAGGAGTCCGGCATTATGACACAGTTTCTCTCTGCAGGGGAGGGCAGCACACTAATATTCAAGCACACTGCCCCTTCACCACTGTCTCCCCCTCTCCATCACACTGCTCCTGGTTCTGGCCTTGAATAAATTACAGGCATGGGTAGGGCCATGAATGAAGCAGGCTGGTTTGGAGTGAAGTTCGTTAGTGCATGTGACGTCATCTATAGGGGTCAGTGAAAAGAGCTTGTTAGGCCTCACAGACACCTGCTTAATTTGGCACCCAAAGTGTGATGAAAGTTGGGTTGTGCAAAGTTTTCAATAGCTGGATTCAGCTTTTTTTGTGCACAATGGCATGTTTGCTTACTCCTGTATTCTCCATTAGCACTTGAATATTCCTGCAACTGATTGCAAATCCTCCTTTAATTCTCACGTGATCATGCCATCTTACTGCATGCTCGTTTCCAAGATCATATCTGTGCATATGTTTCAAACTTTGTATCCGGCAGAAAATGAGAAGTGGACTGAGACAAGGTGGAAGGTATAAAGAGTTTATGTATATTACACGTAGGTGTAACAAGCTGGGTTTCATGTGTTTTCAACTGGTTGTGAAATATGTCTTTCGCTCCCAGGGGAAGTAGTAGATGCACTTCCAACTCATGCTGGCAGGTGTTGGCAGTATTTTGACTGGCCTCCAGTTGGAGGAGGTCCCAAGGAGAGATTCTCAGTGTGCTCAGGGACAGACAGTTGTATTTACAGTATGTTGCTATCTAGGCACTCAAAGTCTAGAAATGCCTCATGTTCCTCATTCCTGTGAAAAACTCAAGGCCTGGCTGAAATGATTAGATACAGCTGCAAGCTTCTTCATGTCTAACAATGTTTTCATGTTAAAAATATCAAGAGTCGGAGTTGTTATCAATCAAGTTATTATTGTAACAAATGAGCTCAGATAAGCATGATTTAAAGTACGTTTGATAAATATTTTGTTTACCATTTCTGACATAAAATGTAAAAAATAAAATCTGAAAAGGGGCTGCAACTTGTCTGCTCTTTCCTGCTCATTGAGAAGTTTTGGATCTATGATTCACAGGCCTCATGCCCTGCCAAACACTACTGCTTGTGCCAAGATGATTGAGGAAAGAACTGGGCACATTAAGATGGCTAGCTATAGAGGAAACTTTGGATAGATGACAGATTCAGCTGTGAGTAGACTGCTGTGTGCTAAAATCAGAAACTTATAGATGTATCAGAAAGCTAAGTGTAGGAGGCATTTTAAACATGCCTTTTATTGTTTGTTTGTTTGGTTGTAACTCTCAAAGACCGACAGCATAAGTGGTTGTGAAACATACAATAATGTATACTATGATGCTACCATGATTACTGTTTGATACAGGACTATTTTGGTAGATAGTGGAGTGAAGCTACAGAATCTGGTTTACACCCAAAAACTGCACAATGCACTGTGTTTACTGTCAAAAAAAAAAAAAAAAAAATCACAATGCCAGTGCTAACTCTTGCTCTCTGTACTCTAAGTCTGCTTTGCACTGGAGGTCCCTGGTTTCCTTGTCTTTTAAAGTTAGGATGTAACAAATCCAGATTGCCTCAGGTATGTCTGAATAACAGATTTATGGAGAATGCAAAAACATCTCCCCCCTTCAGTAGAAGAATGTTAAACCAGTGTTGCATAGTCAGGGCAGGTAATGCCTCACCAAAGATAATAATATATTTTTAATTATCATTGTTGTATCTTTAGATTATCATTATTTTTAACTGTATGTTTTTTTATTTTAATTTTCTTTTGTCATAGTCAATCTCATTGATTACACAAACTATAGTTAAAACTAATCATTGATACTGCACATGTGCAACTCTTAAGAGATTAAGAATAAAGTGAGATAGCTAACTTTAGCAACTTCCATGATAAACCCCTGAAAAAGTATGTGTTTATCTCTTTTTTTTACATTTACTCAGTTGGGCAAATAATTTGCTAGATTTACTAGCCTGAAGAGGCATTTTAGTAGCAGCAGGCAGTGAGATAATCCTTTTTTTTTGAGCCCTTTTCTTCAGCAGTGCTGCATTCCCTCATTAGGAATTTTTAACCCCCCTGTATAATCAAACTTGCTGCAACAAACTTTGAAAAAGTGTTAGTGAGAGGTCCATAAGATATTAAATTAAGTTTCATAAGCCTAAATGCTTTGTGTAGAGGAATAAATTTGCATTGATTGACTCCCAAAAAAATAGTTGATGAGAAAATACCAGTTTGTCTTCTTTCATTGTGATCTCATTAGTTGAAGTGGCTGCTTCAGCCCTTCCCTCTGGAAATATGACCTTTCCCTCATTGTTTCAGACATGAAAGAGGAACAGTGAACTTAATCTTGTGTGAACAACAGCAGCAAGACAGCCTCCGGTTTCTTTGCAGGATATTTTTGAAGTTCAGGAAATTGTATCTTTAATGAATTCTTAACTACATTACATCTTTGTCTCCTTATCTCCTCTGTCTCTCACTCTCTCTTTCTCTCTATGCACACAAACAGAACAGAGGAAATAAATCAGTGTTTTGTTTGTATTAGAGAGAAAGTGTGAGAGTGGAAGCCCGGGCGATAAAGTTCTCGCGCAGGACTCAGAGGGAACCTCCAATCACACAAACAAAGATGTGACAAGTCAGGATTTATAACTCTGTTCTCTGTTGGAAAGAAAGCAGCACTGCTCTTTGAACAGTTGTTAGCAATGCCTATAGCTTAAAGATGTAAATCTGATGAAAAAGCAGAGTTGCATTTAATCATGACATCTTAAAATACAAATTTAATTTAGAAACTGCTTCAGTGACGCCACCTCTCTGTTTTTGTGTACCCAGCTGTACAAAGCACTCCATAAATCCTACCATTAAGCACTTGATACTTTGGGATAACATGCACAAGAGTGACGCACATTGCCAACAAAAAAGCTTTTATCCGGACCTGCATGTGAATGATACTGTGCTTTTGCACCCAAGAGTGAAAGCTAACCGTTAAGTGCAGACCACCTACGGATGACAGGCGAAATGCTACTGTACTGTACTGTATGCTGTCCTGCTTAACGTAGCATTTCTTTGCACTAACAAGGCAGGAGAGTGTGTCCACAATCTGCAGGGGTCAGATCAAAACAACACAATGTTTTTCTAAAAAATTGATTGTTCAAAAAGCAATGTGTCCTTGAAGATGGAACTGCAGAGTAAAATTGGGTTGTGTATGTAACCCGGCCTCACTACCAACTGGACACATAGAGCAGCTTGGTCAGGACCCTTTGGTATCCCTTTTTATAACAGTGGAAACTCCTTTCACTAGCAACCCATGTAGCTTTTTGGTACCTAGAATCTAAACCCAGTTGTGGCTTTATTAGATGCACATAGCAACAGCTCCACCCAATGAAGGACAAGGGGGCAAAAAAAAGTCCCAGGTTGGGTTTGAGAGACTTTCAGACAGAATGTCAAAATTTAATTTCCAGTGAAAGGTTAGTCGGTGATTTTTTTTTTCCTTAACCAAACCAATCAGCTAACCAAGAATATTTGTAGCCTAAACCTAAGCAAATAGCTGTGGTGCCTAAACCCAACCAAACAGAGACAGTTTCAAAACAATAAACATGTGTTTAAAACAGAGACCATTTCA
The DNA here is from genome assembly GCA_029783805.1 of Acanthurus tennentii. NCBI lineage: Eukaryota > Metazoa > Chordata > Actinopteri > Acanthuriformes > Acanthuridae > Acanthurus > Acanthurus tennentii. The sequence goes on along the minus strand of JAPZDZ010000009.1, from coordinate 7,871,896 downwards.
TAAGTTGAACCACTTGTCAGGAAAACTTAGTAACAGGAAAACTTTGCGTGTTGCATAGAGATACTGAAGGGTATCCAGTAACTGACACTGGGGGGGCTCCTGACCAAACATCAGCTTGTGACGAGTTGGGATTGAGATTATGTAGCAACGTATGGTCCGGTCAGCCAGCGCCCTCTTTCATGGTCGGTGGCCTTTCAGTGCTAGCACGCTCCATGTTACAGGGGTGCTAACAGGCAGTGTTTGTGGACACTGTGGACGTGATGACTTTACCACCCAGGCCAGACTGATTTATGTGGGAAAAGCCCTAAGAGCACCCACAGAGAGTGTGGAGAGGATTAGAAGCCCCTCTACAAAACCGGTCATGGCCAATCAGCAGCTGAGACCCCCTACGGACAGATGTCAGGGCCAATTGCGGGGCAGCGTTCACGTCGATGGCGTGGATTGTCGTCTTTATTGCTGCTTTATAATTGTACGATCTCTTCATCATTCAGGGTTTGTGGGTAAACACTTCAGCTTCGAGTGCAGAGGGCTTCTGAGGTTTGAAGAGATAGGCACACTTCTGATGCTGTCTCTGTGTGTGTGACGAAGGAACCCAGATGGACACATGGACACAACAACACACACACAAAACTTTATCCCACAGTGATAAGATAACTTCTCTTTGTCTCTGGAAAGCTGGGATTATCACTTACAAAACAAACACCTCTGCTTTTCCCTGCACTTTTGTTAGTTCAGTCCCCCTTCACAAACACGTGTCAGTTTTTCGAGACACCCAGCAAAGATACAGAGAAGACATTCCTGTGGCGTCTGTGCCGAAATTAGCTTTTTATCTTCAACATTTCGAACACTAGTTTAATGAGGAAGAGTTCGGTTTGCCTTTTGATGTTACTGTAAAGAAGCATGTGTTTATAGTGATAACATTTATGTGATATCCCTCTTGGTTTTGGTTCGTGTTTGTTGTCATTTTGTTGTCAAATCAAAAAGTTCATCTCTTTTCAATAATGTAACGTAAGCATTTTACCTCATCGCGATTTTTTATTTTGCTCTGTTTGCTTTGTATCCAGGACATCGTGCTGGTTTACATTGTGCTTCCCACATTCCCTGATTAGATAATTAGTCATCATCCAACTACAAAAACAGAGGTTTTTTTCTTTTTTGCTGCAGTTGTATGTGTATTCATGCTTTTTGTATTCTCTTATGTTTTTTCTTCTTTTTCTTCTTCCACCCACTCTATGTGACATATACACACACACATGCACACACACATACACACACACTCACTAACTTAGAGACTGGGGCTTTTTGCCTAAAGTAAACACATGTGAATGATGGATCTTTCTTTGGATTGTGGGAAAAAGTGTTTGACTTTCACACAAGCTCTCTAAACGGCTTTTAAATCCTGTATGTGTACACAAGTCCTGTTTCTGCAGTGATGGGCCAGACAAGGTAAAGAAAGCATGATTCTTACTTATGGAATTTTTTTGTTTCGTTTTCTATAGTTTTCTGTACTCGAAAGCAGTCGGAAATAAACACTGAGGTCCTTCGGAATTTGTAAGATTAATATACTCCTCTTCAAGATTGTAATCTACTGTCATTTATCAATGGGAGACTTGTTATGGGAGAAATTCTGTTCCCTTTCAGATAGAAATCTACAGATATGAGGACCGAGACTCAGTGGAAGGTCTGGAGGCATTTGCATCCACAGGGCAGTGAGGAGTGATGGCAGACAGTGCAATGGACATCTCTGTGGAGGAATGTATTGCAGACAGAGTTGGAGACTGGCCAGCTGGAGGAATTCGGAAAGCTATGACTCTGTTTCCGTGTGAAATAGCTACTTAAGACCACTGTGAACAGCTGCCGGACAGTCCTCCCCCTCTTCTACCTCCTCTGTCCCTCTGCGGGGCTGTAAATCTTGAAGGGGAACTGAGGTGCTGGTGACTTGCTGAAAGGGATCCAGGGATGATCCTGGGGTGTAGTGCAAAAGGTCAGGTCTGTGTTAGCAGGCCCTGGTGCGGAGACGCTGGACTCATACTCACTGATGACCCGACACACACGCTTGAGGCCGGGGTGCTGTCCACCCTGGAAAGCACTATGGATCTGCACTCTGTTGTCAGGATTAATTGAGCCTGTGTAAGAAAGAGGGCAATGAAGGCCTGCTGCAACAAGAGGGCTTATCTTAACGAAAGGCAGAGGGTCATTAAAGCCGTTTTGCAAAACCATGTTTAAATCCATGTAATCTGACCAATAAAGCAGAAAATAACTTGAGTTTGTCTGCAGAGTTATAGCAGTGACAGCCTTGAAACGTGTTTCATGTGGCATATGTTCCACTAAAAATGTCAAATAAAAGACATATTGAGAAAAATGACTGAATTATAACTGAGACTGATCCCACATTTGCCTCTGAAAACCAGAGGAGAATAACATGGAGGGGTCCCGAGCTCTCTGTTCATCCTCTGTCCCTCCTGAGTCAATTGTTGGGGAAGCATGGTGTCAACCCTGCGCCATCAATCACCTCCTTTCAGAGGAGGGCAGACAAGGCGGGGACCCGCCCCCCAGGACAGGGGGGTGGAAGTTCTCATGCCCTCCCCGCCTCCTGAAGCCCCATGCTACTACAGACAGAACTCCGACAGCTGGTCTGGCCATTAGGGGTAGGCCGGGACCTAAGGGCCCCTGCACAGCATCAACAGCTGCCAGCCCACTGCCCTCCACCACCCCTTCAACACAGCTCTATAAAATCTGTATTAGAACTGGAATTTATTGTCATTCCTTTACATTCCTGCACAAAAATGGCCATATTTCTGAACATGATCAATTTCATTACATTATAATGTGCATAGTAAATGTGTGTATAGCTTTTTGTGGCTTTCTGCATCATATGGTTTTGCAAATGTTATTCATTTAGGGAAAGTTTTTTTTTTTTTTTGGTTGCCAAGCCACTTGACTAGCAATTACACTATTTTCTTCTTTGTGGGTGGCTGAGCTTGAGTCTTCAAGATGCTGTATTTCTTCCAAGAACTGAAGATGATTGTTCATTCTAACAGAATAAAACATAAAACCTAATAACCTGCTGATTTATATAAATTTCAATATGCTAAAATAGTTCACTTTTTCCCATTTGCAAATATGTAATTCTTTGCTATACCTTAAAAGACATATTAAAGGAATAATGGTAAGGATTAATGGAATTCTTTTGTGTGTTAATTTCATACTTGTTGTTTATATTTTGGTACAGTCTTAAAGCATTGTAATCTATCCATCCATCATCCATACACACTTGCTCTTTGTTGGGTCACAGTGGGATGGAACCTATCTTGACTGACATGGAGTGAGAGGCGGTGATTTTACTGAAACCTCGAGTGTCTGCATTGTTTGTATTGTCAACTTTGATAAATGTTAATATTGATAGAATGCATTTTAACTCTGCATGATATTAACTGCTTCAGTTGCTTTAATTCTAGTGGAGATAATGATGCACGCACAAAAAAAAATCCTAAATCAGGCTGAAAATTCATTTAACTTACTAGACTTAATGGTTAACTTTTATGATGTGATTTGTCACATAAGCCCCTCCAGCAAAGTTCAGTAATTTTGGTCTAACAAAGGAACCAACGCAAGGTATTATTTTACCTGGTATCCACTCTATTTACAATACAAATATGTCTGTTTCTATGTGATTTCAGGATGAGCTTTCATTTGAAGATTGCTGTTTGCAAATGCATGCTGATTGAGATAAATGGATGAGTGTACAGTACGAGTGAATGTGTGTGTTCCACTAGGTAAGAGAAAGAGAAGGGACTAGAGCGTTAGAGGAGATTACGCCACACTCCCTCAGGGTCCTTGTTACTCATGCACTACTGGCGGCTGAGCGGTTCCCACACTTACACACTAAGGTGAGAGAGGCTGCACCCGCAGCCCCACCTGTGCCTCTGCGTGTCCCAGCAGAGCTCCCCTGAGCCAGGATCTTCCTTAAGAAAAGAAGAGGGTGAAAAACACTGAACCTAGTGCGCAATCAAAACAGCTAGTGAGTAACAATGCCAGTACACCACTAAGGTATAATTACAACTAAAGCAACCAAGAATGGGATAATTAGCCTCTTCCCTCAAAACCCACCTCCCTCAACCTCTACAAATGCACATTCACATTTGAAACAAAGGCCTTTTGCCACAACTACATGAAACAAACCCTACATCAGAGA
>JAPZDZ010000009.1:7849082-7867601 GCA_029783805.1 Acanthurus tennentii | reverse complement strand
AGCAGTTTAAATCTTCTGTGGTTTTCCTGTAAAAAACAAAAGCAACAGATATCATTGTTTCTGGTGTGATTTTGCTGGGTTTACCTGTCTGTTTTTTGATGCATGCTTGTATGATTTTATGGCTCTTTAGATGGACAGTAGCTATTTGTGAGTGTCTGACATGATTCTTGCCAATGCTGTCTAGTGTGAGACTGACTCCTTGCCAAAATCAACAGGTCTGCCTGCTTTGTCGGCCAAGCAACGTCTGATCGCTAAATCCGTCACGAAGCCCCCCGACCCTTTTGTACGAGCTCACTGGAGCGGTGTGAGATTACATGTGTGGTTATTAACCCCACCGTCCTCCTCTTCATTACACTGGATGGGTTGTGGAAGGCAGTAGCAGAGCAGATCCGGTCAAAGATGTTATCGTACAGAGACATGCCACAGCAGCTGTTGCACTTCATTAAAATGTGGCCGATGATGCCCTCTGGACAGCTTTTCTGACCGGACGTGAGGATGAAGGCTATAAAAAGGGGGTGAATTTGGGAAACGGCAGGCTTACAGGGAACAGAATGAAAGGTGTGTGCCACCTTCCCCGGCCATGGCTGGCCTAGAGGCACACTTGAGTGATAAGGAAGGCAGTAATGGAATAAGACAGGGTGGGACTGGAGTGAAGTGTTTGAGGTTGATATGGCTTAAGTGCTCTGCGCCTGAAGGCCGACCGTCTACGTTTAAAAAGGAAACAACTAAAGGACTATTGACCACTTTGTTTGTGGTAAATTGTCATTCCGAATACAATGTCCGTGCACACTGAGGCAGAAACTTCCCTGATAGATTATCTGTTGTGACACAGCCTCCTTAGCCTCTTCATTTGAGAAAGACAAATTAATTAATGTTTGCGTATAAATAATCCTCATTCTATTGCTTTATTTACATCCATTGTGAAGACACACAGGAATTTTAAATCCCTCTCACTGTTGTGTGCTCTTTAAGATGTGTTCCACATGGGTCAATCAAGTGGTGGAGCTCTTCAGAAAAGCTTGGTTGTAGTGCAGATTGGATGGAAGGGGCGGCTGACAGCAGCAGACATTCCACACCCCACCACCCACGGGCAGAGCAGAGAGGAGGCCTTTGCAGTAATTCCTCTTTTATTAAAAACTTTTTGAAGAAAAACAACATATTGGACTATGGCAGGAGGAGGGGGAAATCAGCATGACAGCTGGATCAAACCTCCCTCTCACTATCTGGAAGCTTGTGACTCAAAGCTTTCATGAAGTTTTCTTCTTTTTTTCTCTCTCTCTCTCTCTTCCTTCCTGCCTATCTTCCCTTTCCACCTCGATCTGCTGTTGGCCCAACAGCTGTCCAGCCATCTCTGCTCAGCCCACTCCTTTAATCTCTCTTCCTTCGTTTGTTCTATCCCACCCATCCTCTCGCCCCCACTCTATCAATCTCTTGTTTCTCCATTTCCTCTCTCATGGCCTCACTATCTGTGTTCATCCACTACATGTAAGACCCTCACAGTTTCAACACCCACAGATTTTGCCGTCTGAAAACTCTGCGATGCTCCTCCCTCGCTGCCTTTCTTGTCCCGTGTTTTGCCTGGAGTCCTGCGGCTTTAGGTAAAGGTTGTGTTCCTGGGTGGATCCCAGGCTGTGTAGTGCTAATCTCTATTGAATGGTCACTATACCATTATTGAGGCTGACTTTTTTTTGTCAGGGCAATTTTACAACCATGCCTCTGGCCGCACTGACCCCGATGACCTGGTCACTGTCTCCCCAGCAACTAATGAAGGAGGTGTGATAATGCACGAAGGAGGAGGTTTCACCTCAGCATGGCCTGGCTATTTGGCCCAGGGCAGACACCATCATCATCCTGTCACAAATAACTGACGTGTTCAATTCCTTTGTGCCTGCTGTTCAGATATATTAGACTTACAATATTAATCACCCTGCAAATGTGCCCCCCTCCGATGCGCCTGAGCCAGCTGGCATTTCCAAAGATATGTTGTGAATATTTGGTCAGGAATGTGTTATGCGTATTTTTTTGATTTACTGGATTATCAAGAATCGTGACAACACTTTGATTTATGGTTGCAGTCATCTTCCCAGGACTCTGCGGAAGAGAAAGGCAATCCAGACAATCCAGACATTCCTGGGTCCTGTTGTGTTCTCTCCTACTCTCTAATTGAAGAGCAGCTGTCAGGCCTTGCGAGCCCTCGACCATCAAAGCTGGGGGGGGTAGTGTGTAAGAAGCCCATTACACTTTCCAAAGTTCTGCCGTTGACTCTCAACAGAACACCTGTAGCAGGTAGGATGGAGGCTAGATTACAGGATAGGGGATAGTAACTTCATGCCTCAGTAGTAAAAACAAGACACTTAAGTGATGGTCCTGGTAAGAGAATGTACACACCATTTGTCCACCAACATCAAGCACTAAAACCAGCTCGAAACTAGAATGTAAAGAGTGTAGAGAGTCTTGAAGTAGATATATTTTTAGATAAAATATCAACCAAGCTTTTGTTTTAGGATTTATCATATGAAACTCACTATTTTGAAGGAAAAAAATGTTTATAATACAGACTTTGTCTAGTAGTTCTAGATCTTGTGCCTACACAGTCAGTTATTCACGTTTGCTCTGCAAAATACATAAGAAACAGTGGGAAAAAGATTAATGGGAATAGAGACAGATCCTATAAGTTTTTGTCTATTTTAGCATCTTTATGTGGAACTTTTAACTTACTAACATTGATTACAAATCTATCAGCATTATTTTGGGCATTAATAAACTTCAGGAGATGGCTCAGAGAGTGTTGCATGCTTTTGAAAGTGTTGCATTTCAAATGTACTCCTGGATCTTGTTTTGGTTCTCACACTGAAAAGCAAACGCTCCTCCTTGGTTGTTTGGACTGAAGTAAGCACCTGCTGCTTAAAGGGGAGAAAAACAGTCCAGGAATCACCTGTTGCTTGATTCATTTATATTTCCTTTAGTCAAAGCAAGGCGGGATGATTGCGCCGTGTGTCATGGGATCTCATGTCTCAGAGGCTTCTCACAGTGCCAAGGCTTCTTCTTACGTAGCCAAATTTGAGAGGGAAAAAAAATGGTTATCTGACTTGCTAATGCAATATTGTAAAGAGCTGAAGAAACTGGATTAAATATTTCAGCGTTTTTAAAATATCACTCTTATGTGACATAGGTTCATGGTATGGACCAGCTCTGTGTGTTTAGATTTGCTTATTTGCTGAGGTTCTCACACTCTGGTGAACATGTTGAGACACGCAGTCCTTTGGGGTTCCTACTTGTGGTCCATGCTGTGTTCTGTACTAACCCCTATAATTACACTATTGGCTCCGTTATGGGGCATAATTACTAGGAATCATTCTGTGATTCAAGCTAGTGGATGCCAATTGATTTATTTTCCCTCCTCTGTCTCCAGTGCACATGCATGCACTCAAACCAGCTACTACAATAACATGCTGAGTATATAGTAAACAGCTCGGATTGTGTCACCCACACAACATATCATTTCTTGTCAGAGGTGACTAATAGTAGGTTAATCCGTGTTTCATTTGCCTCCAGCGGGTCAGTAACATTGAATTACTCCTCAGTTTAGTCGGAACTGTTGGTACACTTTTTTTATTTATATATTTTATGTGAATATATGGGACACAGGCTTCTTCCTGTTTCGCAGTGGGCTTTGGAGGTGGATTTCCCACATATATGAGAAAGGCCTTCTATGGGATTTCCTTGACCTGCTCTCCCATGGAAGTGCTGTTTCAACAGCTTGTTTTAATTCCCTTGTCTCTCCGTGCTCCTGTAGGACAAACAGGGAGGAGGAAGCAGTAAGCTCTACATTGCTACAATAAAGGGAGCCTTTGGGGCGCAAGGAGGAAGAGGGTCAATGCAATCACAGTGGGGCTCGAGGCACAGGAGTGAGGGGGTTGCAAATAAGGGAAGTGGGTAGCCCACGCCCTCATACACTGGAGAATTTCTCTCCTTCACATGGGGTCCGTACTTTTTGTGGTTTTACGCGAACTAGCCTCCAGTCTCAGACTGTTTGAAGTCCCTCTGAAACCTGAGTTCTTGGTTAAGATCTCATTCCTCAGAGCGTGCTTGTTCTGACCACAACGTTAATGTTTCCATGTGTAATACTGCAGTGACAGTGTGTAGGAGTGATTTGGACAAGGCAGTTGAAGTTCGTTTTTTTTAAACACAGCGGACAGCAAAGGAAATTGTATAGAACAGCTAAAGTAAATTTCTGGATTTGTTGTAATTGTCCCGCAAAAGTTACTGTGTTTCGCACACACCACAGTTAGACTCCTCCACCTCTGTGGTTGCTAAAAAATCCAGGCTGCATGAATGAAAGCACAGCACTGTTTAAATATTGATCAGATCTGATACTCAGGAAGAGACATCAAAGAAGAAGAAAATGTGGCAAGTCCTCAGGAATCCTTTTGTTTACTTGGAGTCAGAAAGTCCCTTTTACAGCGCTGAAGGGGCCCGAGTGACTAATGCCTGGATTTCCTTTTCAGCACAGCCCTCACAAGATTCATTTTCCATAATGTCATGTCTTTGACAACGGAGTGTTGAGTAGGTAGCTGAGTTTAGTGAGTGATAGGGAATGGATGGTGAGATTAAAAATACTAGGCATGGAGTTTGCACTGCTAGAGGCATAATGACGCTTTGGTGGAGAAACAACCGCAGTCTTTGTTTTTTACTGGAGTGACATTGGAAGGGATAGGTTTGACCTTGACTGGGTTGAGTGATACCCTCAAACAGGTGGGGGTTTCATTGTTGCACATTCTGGATTTTGAGTTATTTGGATGTTTGGTCTTCTCCGCACACGTGTGGCTCACACAAGATCTAAACCCCTGCTTTAACAAGGCCAAAACCTGTTTCATCTCTCTGTCCTGATGGGGGCCGTGGCCATGAGTGCTGGCGTGTTCAAAGCAACGAGAACTTCTAAAGTGACAGGCACTCAGGGCATACAATCCTCCTGATGACAGAAACACATGCTCTGTTTAGGCCAGTAGTTGTCTTTATTGCCCTGAGTGACTCAGACTGGCACTCTGCATGTTCTAATGTTTTCCATTTCTCTGCATCTCCCCTTGACTTTTCTTCTCAATGAGACTGAGACTTTCTTTTTAGTTAGTTGGACCACATTATGTGCAGGTTTCAGTAGCTGTGATGTTGGAGTTCAGCTTCTCAGCTCAACATGCAGATGTCAAGCTGTGTGTATTTGTTTACACTGCCGCGTTAGGGGAGACTGTGTGGGAAAAGCTGCTCTCTACGGTTGCGATCGATGAGGGAGAGATAAGAGTGCTTAGTGGCCTTGGTTTAGCATGCATGAAAACCCTTTACTTGTGTGAGAACTTTTTTTTTTTTACATTTTTACATTCGCTTCATCATGGGGACAGCAGTAAGGTCAACTGAGTGTTGCTCCTCATGCTGCTGAAAACAGGATAGCATTCAGGGGCTGAGGAACAGATCAGCTAAAAATGTCATATTTCCTTTAATGCAGCACTGGTGAACTTGTATGTCAGTATAATATACAGAGATCTAGTTACTGCTGTATTTTAGCCTTCAACAAAACAACAGATGTGGCCAGTAGATGTCCAAAAATGCCATAAACACTACTACACACAGCACATCAAGTGTAATCAGTATCTTCTGAAACCAAACAGTCGCGGTCTGGTTCCACAAGTGCAAAGCAAGTCCAATATCCATCATTTGGACAATTTTACTTTTAAAATGTTGTAGTTGAGTTCTGGCAGAGGAGTCTAACTGCGTTTATAAAACTGGATGTTCTTGTAAGCCCTTCATACGGAACAAAAGTTGTGTGCAGCTTGCCATCAGTACTTTACAGATTAAAAAGTATGGATTCCAGTTTGGAGCTCTGGGATTTGTGAGAGTGCTTTGGTTCTTATAAAAGCAATAAAAGAATGAAATAATTGATCATGAAAAAGTAAGGCTAAGGTTGATAGTATGACAGCTGATAGTCGTATCATGGGTATAGATTCTTTACAAAACACAATCTCTCGGCCTCAGCAGAGCATAGTTTTTTGCTCTCTTTGTATTCTGATAAACAAATTTGTCAGGCCCTTGTCTTTGGGGAAAGCTGAAGCAAAAGTACTGTGGTGCAGTAATTTTACTTAGTCCCTAAAGAACATTTTTAATTTAATTTTCTCAATCTCTCTATTCTTTTTTTTTTTGTTAAAAAAAAAGCTGTATGACAAATTTGTACACACCGCAAGAACCCCAGAGTTGAAGAGGGTCTCTGTATTTTTTAAAGTTTTCCCATCGGCACTGGTGCTAAGCGTGGGAATCAAGGACAGCGATCTGAGGATGTGGGAGAGTTAGGACTGTCCATCAGTCAAACATATAACATTCAGAGCAAAGAGGCTCAGATGGGGAAGACACGTTAATCTCCTCTTCTTTTCTACCCTGAAGTCATGACTTTAATCGCAAATCTTTTAGCACCGCGTGTGTGTCAGCCTTGGTTGCAAACGAGTCTCTGGGAACCTCAACAGTAGATGTAGGATAAGATAGTAACCTGTCCGTACGTGATCCTCCATCCATGTCTTCCACACAAACCTGTCAAGTTGATCATTATCTTCCTCTTATCACACTCACTTTCTTATAAAGTGCACACTACCCACCACCGCTGTCATGTTGTTGTTAGATTCACCACTGGGATCTGAACTGTATAAATCTCAGATATCAACCCTGCACCCAGAGTGAAGGGTCGTTAAATAACCCCTCTGGGAACTGGTGTCCAACCTCAGTTTTTCTCCTCTATCTGTATCACACAGTAATGAAGGCCTTCTCGCTCTCTGCCTGATAGCAAATATATATCACCTTTAATAGGCACACATTCCAGTGTTGGCGCCATGGAAAAACACAGAGCAGAAACACGGATATTGTTCTCAGAGTGAGTATATAGACAGATAGGCAGAAAGGCAGGGGGTTGGTCAGGAAAGCTGAGTAAGAGTGAGGGAAGAAAAAAAAATGAAACCAAAACGACACCATGGGCTGAAACTAAAGCAAAGGTCAAGAGTGAGAGAGAGAAAATAGTCTTTCGACTGTTTTGAATTGATACGGATACAAACTGAGTGACTGCAGGAATTCATAAGGAGAGCATATGCACAGTGAGTGTGTCAGCCTCTTCTCTGGCCTTCCTTTGTGGTGACTGAAGCGACCCTGTGTGTGGTCTGAGTGGTTCCCGTCTTCGAGGAGAGAGCAGATCTCAGAGACACTTCAGACTGCAGTCTCACACATAGCCTGCGACGGGCTCGGAGCAAAGAAGGAGAGGTCCAATAAACAAGGCCTGTTTGATCCAGCCGCAACCCAGCAGTCTGCCAAGTCCCTTTTGTCTGAGAGAGGACACCGCAGCCGTCACACAGACAGCCGTCTACCCGATGCATCATTCACATGCTGCGAGAGAAAGAGAGGGAGAGAGAAAAAACACAAAGTGGCATGAAAACTAAGATAAATTAAGAAGCAAATAAAATTCTGTGTTGATATCCGCTCATGTCTGCGTCTCTGTTTGTCCCCCTAACAGCTGCAACGAGGCTGCTGTGCCACATGCAGGTGATTAAGAGGCTACGCTCTCTGAGAGCTGCTCCACATGGTCCCCATCATTCTGAGATTGACTCAACCCTCTGTTGCAGGGGGAAACGCTGGAGGACCGAGTTTGCAAAACCTTGCGAAATGCATAAAGGGAGACAGCCAAAATCCAGAAAATCTGATACCGATAAGTGAAACCACAATATTTGTGCCATTGTTCTTTCAGGCGGCAGTCTCTTTTAAATACTCAGTTTTTTAAAGAAAACAATAGAACTTTATTGTTTTTTATGCAATGTGATGTAATCTCTCAAGGAAAAAAACACATTTTGACAATGAGGGCTATTATAGCTTCATTTCTCCAGAAGTTTTTGTTTCAAAAACAAAAAATTGAATTGCAACAAAATAGGACTGTGTGCTGTGATCCTTCCTATTGTCTTTTTATGAGCAGATCAGGGTGAAATCAGTGTCCCATTTCAGTTTCTGGGCTCTAAAATTTGCAACGTCAACTTCAGCTATGAGTTCATACAAGCGGGCCAAGAAGTTTCCCTCACCTGACCCTATTGCAAACGCACAATCACTCTCGGCAAGCCTCTTCAGTTTCACAGAGGAGGCTGACCAAACTGTTGTATAATGTTGTATAATGAAAAGTGATTTGGGGCTGAAAAAATGCTTGGGGGGAAATTTCCCCTTGGCCCAGCGAAGTTTGGAGGGGCTCCAGCTAAGTGGCAGGGTTGTGCTTATCTTAATGAAATACCATTTTGTAGAGTCAGTCTCGTAAGTCGGGTTTTGTTTGTGCCAGATCCCATATTCCTCTTTAGATAGTAGGAAACTCTAAACTGAGCCCATCAGGTGCAACCAGCATAACTATTTCCCACAGTGGAGGCCCAGGCGGCAATAGCCAGATATCTGACACTAATCACCCATTAAAAGAATAATGCTGTTTTGCACCAGGATGGAGGGAGAGGGACAGTGACAGCTGCTGCTACTATGTCCAACTCAGTCGTTCTAGGAACACTGACAAAACTTCTCTAGAAGACTGGAGGATTGTGTTTTTTTTCCCCAAAGCTGCAGTGCTACTTTGTTCCTTCAAGTCAAATTATGAGTGAAAGATAATAAGAAGAAGTGAAAGTGAAAAGCTAAGAAGAGATGATCATGAGGTTAAAGGGAATGAAAATGAAATAAATGAATGAGCTGAGGATGAGTGTGCTGTCAGCTTTCAAAAAGAAAGAGAAGGAAATACAACGGTTGTATTCAGATTAAAGCTTATCTCTCTGTCTTTGTTCAGCATCAGTCTTCGTTGCAATATTTCATGGTTTCTTTTATTTCTGTCGTTCAGTAGAAACCTCCGTTTTCCTTCGGCGGCTGTCTGGAAGCCTGATGTTATCCTGGTCTGTGCTTTGGTCACAGATCGGCGTAGGGTTTAACAGCATGTCAATGAAAGCGCCATTCCATGAGCGTCTGCAAGAGAGGATCAGCGTTAAGCCAAAGAGAGCGTTTTCGGGGCAGTTTTAATGCAACACCTGTCAGGCACAGAATTCTGCAGGATCCCGTCTGTGCAGCTGTGGGTCAGATCTGAACCTTGGCCAGAGATAGAGGCCAGGCCCGACTATATCGCCTCCCACTGGCTTCTGATCTGTAAGCACACATAACAATGAAGCTTCTCTGTGTGTGCCCTGACCTCAGCAGGCCTATAATCTAATGATATGGGATATATCTGTGGTGATCTAGTGGGTCCGGGAATGCAACTTGCGCAAGAATGCTCCATTTCCACACAGTTGCAGTTTGAGACCATGCAAGTGTGTGACAGACAGAACATGTGTCAAAACATTAGCAAATTGTTAGCTGTATCTGATTCTCTTGTTCGTTATCTTTCTGGAACTCTTGTTTTCTTTAACTTGTTTTACGCTGAACACACAAGAGGGAGATGACAGGTTTTTAGAAAAGGAGGAGAGGAGGAGAGAGGAGATGTGCAAAGAGAAAAAGCAATAAATCAGAAACCTGACAAGAACTTTCGGGGACGAAATGTTTCAGACTATCAATCTTATTTACTATTGTAAACATTTCAGGGTTAAATGTCCGCTCAAAAAATACAGCTGCTTTTTTTTTTTTCCTGCTCTCTCGAATGGAAAAAATGCATGGCCCCCAGCACCTCTCTCTCAGAACTCTGGTCTCTTGAGATGTGGAATATTAAAGAGGCTAATGTGACTGGAGGGCTCTGGGCTGTCCTCGCAAGGGGCTGCCTGCTTGTGAATGTCCATTTATAACCAGATTGGTCCAAATAAGCAGAGGAAGCAAGAGCTGCACTTTCCCACAGTGCTGCAGGAGGCCGGTGCGACTTTCCCCTTTATAGTTCATGACTGCATGGAAACTGCACTCCCACTAAGAGCTCACAGAATGGGCGGACTGGTGGACCGTGGCAGCCCAGATAACACAACTTGACCAACACTGAATCTGATTAGCCAACTTGAAACCAACCATGCACGCTGATAGTGGCAGCGCTGGTCATGGAAAGACTCAGCGCATCAGCCTGAAAATTAGATTCCCACCGCACAAGTGATAAATGCATCAGTGTTTACTCTGCGTGCACATAATGAAGGTTCAGAGGGCAGCGAGAAAAGTGGATTAGCCCTTTTTTATTTGATTTTTTTTTTTTTTACCATCGTCTTTTGTGCATGTGATTTTAATTTTCGTTTCATGTGTATGTTTGTCCCCAAACACAAGAATTTAACAATCAAACAAATTTAAAATATCATCGGAATGCAAGCCTTGTTGACATGTTTGTTTGTTTGTATCATCGGATGTTTATATTTAGTCCGAACCTTTTTTATTGTTTGTTGTGGCAATGACAATTTCACTCAGCTACTCTTTGATAAAAATCATGACTGCTGTCTGCTCCAGGTAACCAGATCTGCTCTCCACCTGCCACCACCCAGCTGTGCCCAGCCTCACTCTCTACAACAAAGACCGTATGACCTCCACATCAGTCCAACCGACATTCCCTACTCAACATGACTCCTTCAAGTCTCCTCATCTGAATTTCCGTGTCTTTGAAACCTCCTTTGTGATTTTTTCTGCAACAGGTCCGTTTTGCGGGTATCTTGTTTCTCCTGCTGCAGCTTGTGGCCTGTGGCCGGCCTGTGACGTTTTCGTTCTGGTTTTTTAAAACTTCTGTAGCCGTGCACTCTGAAGGTTGTGACCTCTGCATATGTGTGACTGACAGGAAGGAACGGAGTCTTTTAAGAGGATTTACTGTGAATTAGCACGCTGATTTGATGCTCTTTTTCATCGTGCTCTGTTCCGGCCGGAGCAGACTGCCGTGGCCCCTGTGCAGATGGTCAGATTGCATTTCAACCCCAATTTGTAAAAAAGACTATTGCACAGTGGATATATTTCGCCTGTCTCATCAGTCAACTGTCACATCTGTCAGCTATAATCTTTTGAAGTTAAATTTTAAGAATATGTACGCTCAAAAACCTAATCTCTCTGCATCATTTTTTACACTAATCCGAACAAACTCATGTTATTTTAGCTTTATTGACAGGGATCACTCACGAGTATGTCAGTGGAAGAGCATTTAACATTCTCAAAGTACAATCGGCAGTGGAAAGTAGCCCCAAAGTAATCTTTCTGGTGTTTTCACATTTCTTCAAGTTCAGATTGAAAAAACAGGGCACAATGGGTGCTGGTGTAGTGAGCCAGCTCTCTCTAATCAGTTTTGAGGGCAGCTGTGTAGCAAAGACTCGACAGTTACCATCCAGCTGGCTCAGACTCTGGGAACCAGCGCAAAAGCCCAAGATGCACTTTACACATTACAAGCCTATACATGGTCTCTGTCTCTCCTAGTTTCTCTCTCGCTCACCCTTCTTTCCCTCTTTCCCCCTCTACCTCTCTTCTTCTTTCACATACACAAAGACACAGCAAGATCACACCAAATTGCACCGAGTTTTTGACTTTTACCCCTTGGTTAAACTATAATCTGTGGTTCTGTTCCAGGCTTTTTTCCAGCATTTACAGCGTCATGTGGTTCAGGATTCCCACATTACAGAGAACTGCATGTGGTGTGGGCTGCATGTTCCGTTTCCTGCAGATTAACTTTGTATGCCTCCCCCCTTTACTGTGACAGAATGAATCAATCTAATGTAAATAAGCATTGCTAACGTTCAACAAACCTATGGCCCCAGAAAACCATAAGCCCCCCTCAGTTGAAAGTGAGAGAATTCCACCAGGAGATCTAAACTTCTCTCTCTCCCAGATCTCAAGCCTGCCTTCCCACAGGCGCCCCAGGCTCAATGACTTTGACTTCCCACATTTAAGAGTGACTAAAAAAAGCATCTTGAAATTGCAACCATAAGTTGTCTCTCTTTTCCTCCTCCTACACATGCGCTCTTACAGTCCTAATAGTGGTCATAAACACTGGGAAAATCCAATTCTCCGGTGAAAAAATTTAGTCTTATTTGCCATTTCACCTGTCTCTCTCTCCACCAACAGCTCAGTAACACTCTGAGAAAAGCCAGCAGTGTTGTTCTGTGGGATGCATACTGAGTTTGTTTTTCGAGTGTGAAAAAGTAGTAGTTCTGGGAGGGATGGATAAATAGAAAAAAACAAGAGAGCATGAAGAGGGAACCCCCTGGCTGACTGCACAACAGGGTCAGAGGTCTGTTCCCTGAGGATATGTGAGTTTGACTCCTACGCAGAATGAAATAGATCCACTTAGTGAAATCACTTCCTGTCAGTGTTTACAGGCTGGTAAGAACTTGGGCAACAGTATGGCACAGCATGAAAGAAGAGACTGCGTTGCGAGTAAGAGGCTTCAATTTACAACCAATAAAGTTTGGCTGTCAGTGTACAAAAACATTTATCTTATTGTGAACATTTACTTTGTACTGAATTATAAAGTAATATTGTGTACAATGTAAATGTATCTACAGTGCAAGCTTGTTCTTGCGCGGAGAGTTGTTTTTTTTAGGCTTGATGGTGTTGCATGGAACCTGATCACTGTGAGATAGTCTGACAGTTTATCCTTCACACTCATCCCAGCAGAGAGTGGGGGCGATGGAGTGTGTTAGGTGTGTTATTGTTGCATTTTCACCGAAACCATGCTGGCCCATTAATGGAGCCTCTCTGATAAAGTTGACATCAGAAAGACGACAGCAAAACAGCCGTCTTATCTGGCATACCGTGAAGTAGACCCACATCAGGGTTCATGAAAGTGTTTACAAGCTGTAATGCAGAAAGGGCCAGGGTCAGGCTGGGAAGCACAACGCATCCCTGGCAGTCATTACAAAGAGGAGGAGGAGGAGGAAGAAGAAGAAGACTTCATGGTCAAAAACGAGGGCAATGAACAGCCGGACAAGTCCTGCTAGTCAAACAGTTACACAAAATATAGAGTTGTGAAATGTCAGTACATTTAATCAACTACAGTATATAAACATTATAAAAGAATCCTTTTAATGGTTAGGTACCAGATCGAGTTAAATATTAATGCAATAATATGGGCCATGATAATAATTAGAATCATGTTTCCTATTGTAGCTCAGCGCTGTTGAAATATGTTGTTGTAGCTCTTTTTGGCATAAACATTAAATGGGCATAACAGCAAACTGACATTAACAGGCTATAACATGGTTAAAACCACTTGAGACTAAAAATCTAATCCAATCATCATCTCTGGGGTGAGAAAGGGAGCACTTTGTTGAACGTTTGTGTTTATTAGTCCCACTGGAAATATTTTGTCAGAGCTTGTAGCTACAGCAGAACTGTCACCAACCCAATAGCACTCCGTCACACACCACTGCTGCTGAAAGAGACTCGTCTCAACTGGCTAACTGTTTAAAAAAACACAGAACTCTATGAGGGTCTTGGTCAAACAGACATATTTAATAAAGTCTGTCACGGTCCATAACTCACAATCCAAATGCCCCTTAGTAAAGACTTTTATCTTTCCACCTTAAGACAGAGTTACAATTCCACACTGACACAATTAATTCAGTGACGACATTTAAGTCCACAAGAGGAAAAGATTCGATGAGGTATGAAGCATTTTTCACATTTTATTTTCTCTTGTTGAAACCACCAAAATGTTGATTCACAAAGCGCTGAAATGTCTTGAAGCCTTCACGTTGGAAGACGAGCCAAAAGCTCTAATTAAGAAAACAAAAGAGCTTTTGCTGGATACTGTTCTCATGCGTTAGCTCTTCATGTTGTACGTGTGTGTTAGTTTATGTGTTACACCCAATAGTTAGAAAATAATAGAGTCAGGTTATAACCCTACTGTTGGCCCTCTGCAGTAGGATTGTGAGAGAGAAAGGTCTCTCCCACGCCATATCCCACGTTCTCCTTTTGTCTGTATATGAAAAAAAAACAACAACCCACAAGTCACAGCTTCATCCAGCAAGAAAACTCACTTTCTTACCGCAGTGGGGTTGAACTCAATAGAGTTTCAGAGCAGACACACCTTTTGCAATCGTCTACAGATATGAGAGTTGAGTCATAGCAGCGGTGATGTTTTAGGGTAAGGCTCAAAAGTGCCGAATGCTATGATTGCTCAGGCTACAGTCACACACTTAGGCATGCAGACACACACACACACACACACACACACACACACACACACACCCCTCCTCCTTTCCTCCCTGACTCCAAGGCCAAAAACAACTATACACGTCTCTCTCTTGGGCTTCATTAGATGGAAAACATAAAAGATAAATAAATGAACTAACCCAAAATTGTTTTGCTTGCGTGGGAGAGTTCAAAATGCCCCAAAATAGTCTTTCCTAAGGCCAGAGGAATGAGGGTCTGCATCATTTCACCATACAAGGGCCTGTTCTCCGTACCCAATTCCCTGCCGAAATACTCAACCACACTTACCACAGTGACCAGTCTGCTGCCACAGGGACCAGACTGCTGCGGCTTCCGCACATTTATTTGTGCTTTTGTTCTGTAGCAGTCTCCTTTTGTGTGTGTAAACACTTCAATGCACACTTAGCCACATTTATGGGGGCGTCTGACTTTTCTTTTTGCTCCCTCAAAGTGTGCATCTGCATTCAATGGATATGTTGCTGGGTTCCTGGACAAAGTGGCTCCTGGTAGACTGATTGTGATGAGGCATGTCCCTGTTTCCACATGCACGCGCTTTGGAGCAAACACGAAGACACCCATACACCGGCAGAGAGACGAAGGGAGACAGTTAACTAGACAAATAGCGGCAGGTTGCATATGGTATCGGTTTCTTGATTATGGGAGTAAGTCTTTGAGGAGTAATCTGAGAGCTCATTAGATTCTGCAGAAGCAGAAGCGAAAGAGCACTTTACATTGGTGGCCATGGACTCAAACAAGTTAGACAATAGAGTGAGTCATAGTCACACAAACAAGTACTCATTGATCAAGTACAGACGCCCTCGCTTTCATCACTTCAGTCAGACTGTGGTGTCGTTGCACCTACCAACACCTTTGTGTCTGCACTCACTTCTGAGGTTTGTGCCACTTTGTTTATGCCTGTTTGCATTTGTATGCACACTGTGTGTGTTTCTGTGCGTGTGTGTGTCTAAAAAGCATAGTGTGTGTCGGAAATTCGATATTTCTATGATGTCAACACCGCTGTTGCAAACATCATCAGACCACTATGATTGCCGTGTTTATCTGTCATTGGCCAACAGATGGATCCAAGGGACACAAAAGCATATACAGTAAGAGCCAATGAAAATACTTGTCTGGCTCAAGAGAGTCAGTAAGGATAATCCTGTGTTCGTAGACCCCCTGACCTCCAGACATTTAGTAGTGTTGGCACGTAGCTGGAACTGTCAGCCCAGCGTCTTTGGGAGATCTGTGTTTAATTTGCAAAAACGGACCATGCCAGAATACAGAGAGAGAATGAAGGAGAGAGAGAGAGAGGGAGAAGGGGAAATGAAGCCAGTGCCTTTGTCTTTGCGCTCGAGTTGCCGAGCGGACCGGCATTTCTGAACTCCAAAGAGACTGATAAGGTTGAGGCAAGATATCTCTGAGCTATGTGTATGTGACAGACGGAGCCATTTTGAACCTTCTAGTGGTCCTGTGTGTATGTGCTGTGGAAAGAGTTGTGCAAGTGGTTGTATTATTCAGAATAAGGGTGTGTGTGAGGTTGCGAGAAGTGGAGGGGGGTTGTTACTGTGAAACTGCATCGTTAATAGTCTGTGTTTGTCTGCAGATTACTCCAGAATGGGCCTGGGCCCTCAAGCCTCGGAGAATCCAGTGCTATCCAAGATTATCCAAGTTTAAGACAACTCATCTCAGCTATAGTATCCCATCATAAAGAGTTTGCTCATCTAAAAACAACACAGTGGACAAGATGGAACAACTGATCCTCACCGATGGTTTCTGTGGAGAAACAGTTGTTTTTCCTCTCAGTTCCTCGGTTTGTGTGTCCAGACTTGTAGAAGAGGGTGTAGAGTCGTGAAAAGCTGGGGGATGAAAGTGACAGGTAACGGCGTTTTCTGTCAGGTTTTTCTGGTTTTGCCCAGTGACTGGGACAGTCAAGCTGAGGCCTGCCATCTTCCCTCCAGCCTGGGAACCGGAGCAGTAATGCCTGCTTGCTTAAGTACCTGGCTGCTCTCGCTGGAAGCTGTTCCCATCCTACTCATCTGTTTATTATTTTCCTGTGAGGGCTTGTGTTGTAAGAGGGGAGAGAAGGGGGGTATAGAGGTCTGGATGGAGGGAATATTCTCCCATGATTCATTGATAATTTCTCAAGAGAGAGGGATGATAGTTTTTTGAATATGAAAATGTTATAAATAAGGGAAGTGAAAGCTACATTAGGTGTAGCAGATTTTGGGAGGGACCCTTCCGTGTTTGTACTAACCAGTTTTATTTCATCACTAGTATTTTACTAGTTTTGTGTGGTGTCTAGATTGCTCCACTGTTTGGGTTGTGTTTTGTCAGGAGGATACTAACCCCAGGCAACAAGACAAAGAAAACAAATAAAAGAGAAGCATTGAGGATAGAAAAGCACATACACACTCTGCATCACAGACTTGCTAGAATATCCCAGATTACATCATGTCCTACTTGAATACTAGCATAGCTTATTAGTCTGCAGGTCTGAATGTCTGGTTTTCACCAGTCAGAATATACATTACCCTTATGTTGAAGGATCGCACTTCCAGTCGAGATGAATGTGTAAAACTCCTGCATTGTTAATCTTGCCCCTTGCGACATTCTCAAACACACATCTATTTGTGCTTAAGCAGAATTATGTGGCTCCTTGTGAAGCCATTTGTTTCCACTGCTGCCCTGAGGGTTTCTGGACGAGTCGCAACATCAGCTGTGGGTTTTGTGTGCTGCAGAGCGTGGGCACAGGGTACATGTGACCTCTGACCTTTCCAGAGCCTCAGGAGGAGTAGCCTTTTTGCTGAGAAAAGGAAGACCCTCTTGCTGGTCCCACATGTTTCTCTCAAACTCACATTCCAAGGGATGCTTTTCCCACCATGGACCAAACACATCACTCTGTTCTTTTCTGGAAAAAATCCAAAGAAGTGGGTGATCACATGAGTGGGGTCCTGCCCAGCACTCAAGGCAGACTTGACCTTCAGAAAATGCCACAGTTAGGCCATTCTATACAGGTCAGGGGAAATATGAGGAGGGCCTGGATCTGGGAGATCTGGCAGAGAAAGATTTGGTTCTGATTCCATCAAAAACATTTTCATTTCCAGCTATCGTGGTTACATTCCAAGATATGGGATACTATAACATTAGCAAAGCTACATATCAATAATCTTGTAATTTAATTCTGATGAATGTGTATACTTATACCGTGGAGTTGGACCATTTTCCTGCAGTTCATCATGTGTTGTTAAATAATGTTGTGTGTCATATTTTCTCAATAGATATAAAGTTATTTTTGTGACATCACTACTGATATTATGGTCAGACTGAACTCATGGGATAAGCTTGAAATGGGTAAATGTTCCTGAAAAGAGTTATCTTATCTCTTTGTTTTACTTAAGAGAATTTCTCCACGTATTTTATTTATATGTTATTCATATGAACCTTAAACCCAAGATGCTTTGGGTGTAACAAAACGAGGCATGTTTAATGTACCAATGCTCAAAGACTTTAAAATGCAAAAACATTTAAAACATTTTGAATATCCTAAACACACACACACACACACACACACACACTTCACACTTGTCTGCATCTCCGTCATAACATTAACAAACGCTCACTCGAATTCTCTTTTTTAGTCTTGTCATAAATACTGTCAACATGTAAAATTACATAAAGTCATTTTGTGTTGGAAATCTTTGCCCTTTAATTTTTGCCAAAGTCAACATTCCACTACAAAACCAGACTAGTACATTTTTATAGAGTAATTCCAAAAACATTCAAAAATAATTCGGCAGTACTGCAAAGACTGCAATAAAAAATCTATTTTCCTATTTTTTCATTAGTCCCTACAGTCAAATGTTGGGTTGGATCATACCTATTTTAAATGAGTAGGCAGCTGCACAGCGAAGTGAACCAATTCCAGTTTTGTGGCCAGTGGCAATTCATATTACCTAATATGTATGTTTTTCAGGGTGGTTGGAAACTGGAACGCACAGAGGAAACCGAGGAGAGCATGTGATGAAAATGGATACTTCTCGGTACTTCACACCAAAAGGCCTCAATCGGCTAAGGCGGTTTTAGGCCGCTGATTGCGATGACTGCTGAAAATACAGACTACACACAAACGTTAACTGCTATAACAGTATTTAAAAAAGGTTACAATATGACAAGCTAATTAAAAAATGTAAAAGAAAGGGGTAAATTTTCAGTATATTCATTGGAGAAAAAGGCATTATATGCACATTGCAGAGAAAAAAAAATAACCTTCCATTAGATTCAGTGACAGCATGCAGAACTTTGAATGATGACCCCATCCCACCATTGTATGAAGAACAGACATGTGTGCAGCCAGTTGGCAGCCAAAAACTACACCTTCCAACAGTAAAAAGAACAGAC
>JAPZDZ010000009.1:7801033-7813645 GCA_029783805.1 Acanthurus tennentii | reverse complement strand
CTTTATCATCCTGTGTGAGGACATATGATGATGACTAATACCTCTTAGACTGTCTCTTGATCAGATGCATCCTTTAGTCTTATCCATGTCACTTCTGTGGTCACTGTGGTCGTGTTTATGGGAGTTTGCTCTTAACTTACTCCAGAGTTGAGTCATGGCATCTTGTTTTTTAATGGAACAAAGGAGGAAATTCCTCAGAAATCCTCTTTGGGATTTTTCATTGCAACATGTAATAATAAAAGTCATTTTAAGGATTTGCTTATAGAACGTTTTCACAGCCATTGACATTCATGTTTGAATATGCATATCTGAGCATTGATATTGTACACCTCAAGCAAGGCTGGTACCAGGGGATGAACGATTAAGCAGGCTGACCTTTAGGGCCTCTGTTCCCAGGCCCTGATTCTGGGGGAGGAGGCCGGGGTTCCGGCCCAGTTCTCCCAGCGTGGGAGCTCAGCGTGGGAGCATGGGGATCGTGGTCAGCCACTAATGTCTCTATTGCTTCCAGATTGTCTACAAATGACTACAGAAATTTGGTGTTCAAACTCGACAGTCTTGCTTGCATTGCAGCAAAGCAAACATCAAACTGTCAACAAGTCTGCCTGTATTCCTTCTTGGCCCATGTGTGCCCTGTGTATGTGCCTCCAACAAGCTGACTGCATAGATAAGACCAACCCAGCATTTATTTGTTAGGCAATTCAGATCCTTTCTGTCTCAATTAGCTCTGGAATAAGAAACGTGTTTGGCTCGCTGCTGTAGGCATGTTGAAACCATGCCTTTCAAGCATGTCTTTTGAAGGAAAAACTTTATATGGACGCTGTCGATTTAACACACGAATCTGAGATGCTCTTTAAACCTGTCAAGGTCTATTTAGGTCTTATTTTGGCTTGTTAATGACTTACGTCTGATGTTGGTCAGATGTTTTTGGTTAGTCGTGAGCATCTGTTGCACTTTAAGCAAATGAGGGGAATCTATTTCATTACGTTGAGCTTGTTTGCTATAAAGCTTTAGGTTGCTCAGTTGCACTCACGCAAGAATGTAGCTATTTTTTGGAGACTGAGATCTGATTGAGGCAAGGCAATTGAGTGTGCAACATCTCATACATGGTCTGGTAAGTTATGATTTGATGAAGCAGTGTGACTCTTGGCTTCCTGGCACCAGACGCCTTATTGGAGACAGCAGGGGAAAGCAAAGAGGTCACTTTCTGAAACGCTAATGAACCTTTGCCAACAGGGTGATGTGCGACCTCGTGCTGAATGCTCGTGAGTCATCAGAAATTTGTGCATAAAGCCGAGGTGTTTTCCTTCTCACCGCGTCCTCAAATGTCCTCTTCAGATGTCCTCACCTGGTCCTAAATGGAGAATGGCAGAGCACACAGGATTTTGGGCAGCACTTTACTCGCTATGTGTTTCTAGGAGAGAGCCCCCTGCCAGGCAAGAAAAACAGGAAAACTTGAAAGTGAAATGTGTTGCCTTTGATCTCAAACTGAGATTGGATTAGATTGGATTAACTCCCTGTTGCCTTCTCTCTCGCTCCTTCTCTCTATCTCTCACCTTAGAGTGCAATGATTTCCTTTTGCTTGAAACTGGCTTTTGGCCAAAACAGAAAGAAAATATGATAAATGGAAAACAACTCCTTTCATGTTTGATGAAAGCATAAATGACTGTTTGAGCAGTCTTTTTTTCTTAGCTTACAGTTTTGTGGTTGGTGAGCCAGACTTTGCAGAGACATGCAGAACTGGTAATGGCATGATTTGAGCTGCATTAAGAGATCTATGAGCTGGTGGCGGGTAACAGAGGAGCGATGTGTTTTGATTTATTTCACCTCTGGCCGCCAAAGCCTAATTAAAGAGATTACAATGGGACTATAATTAACACACTGTCAAGCAGTTAATCTGACTTGATTTATCACAAATGGCTGCCCAGCTGTCCCTGGATAACGTTTACTCTGCAGTATGTTTACAGTGGCTTGTCAGTTACATAGATTCGTATCGCTAATGTAATCGAAACCTTGTCAAACCCCGTGCTAAGGGGCTGCCTGCATTTTGGTAATATTGAATTACTTTCTGAGGCACTTAAAGATTATTGACACTGCACACATACTCTTATTATCAAAAATTGTATAATATTTTTGAATATATAGTTAGTCAAAAAAGAAATGCCCCTCAAAATTTATTTGAGCCAAAAATATAATTTTATAGTCAAACAAAATAGATTAAAAATATTAAAAACAAAGTGTTTGGTATTGTACTTGATAATTGAAAAAAAAAAGCGCTTCGATTTATTTACTGACAATGAATCAAAAAATTATTCCAGCACTACAGAAAATGATGTAATAACATAATATGATCAGAAGACAAAGAAGACAAGTAGTGCTGAGTTTAAGGCCATGAAAGGCAGCAGAGGCTCTGGGCTTAGCGCTGCAGGGCCCAGCAGTGCTGTCTCCGTGCATGTTTGTGTGTACACAGTGGCTACGCCTTCAGGGCGGGATGGGAAGTGAAAGGTCCTGACAGAGGGGGTGGTGAGAGAGAGCTACTTGACTGTTGTGTGTGCAATCAGGCCCCCCACCCACCCCGGAACACAGCCAAGCAACAATCAGGAGCAAATGTACCAGTTATGACAGTCCGATGAACCCTCTTTATTACATTATGTTTTAGATCTTATTATGCTTTGCTGCACAACATGACACTTGTCTTTCTTCCTGTCTGCTTTCTGACTATTTCAGGGAGATATTCAGCAGCTATTGATTGTGGAAGATCCCCAGGCTGCTGCCAGCTACTGTGTAAACTACATACCAGACTGTGACTCTGCTTTGCCCTACAACAGCCAAGCCCTGAAGCTGCATGAGGTCAGTACTGCCACTGACACGAGGCCGCAACTACTCAACAAACACGTCTATATCTATAAACATCTATATACAGTTCATTGACAGTTGATATTATGAAATGTAGCTTTGGGTCACGTCAGTTACTATAGCCCCAGCTTATGTTTTTTATTTAACTAAATGTGTGGGATATCTTTGTTTCATTGTGCTTTCCACATCTCCCTAGACATTATTAGGTCCTTCTGGTTGCTAAAAGTGGGCTTGAAGAAACTCTTGCTTCACAGCTAACCTGTAAAAGAAGGGCAGGCATGTCAAGCCACAGCCAAGAGGAGGTTCGAGTGGTGCAAACCTATTGAGTGTTAGCGAGAGGAGACTTGAGGTAGAAGACAGAATGGGCAATCAGTCGAAAGAGAAGTGTATTCCTTCAAACGCCTCCAGCAACGGAGCACTCTTAAGTTCACATGGTCCTTCGGCAAAGAACACACACATATTGCCAGGAGCAAATATCTCCGACGTGATATAATAGCTCTCCCTCTCCTCATGGTGTGCATAATACATTCTGATGAACTAATTCAATGGTGGATATGAATTCCTGCTTATTTCTTTGATGATGTGTGAAGGATTGAGATAAGGAGGAAAGAGCTAGCCAGAGGCAGAGAAATGTGAGTGTGTGGTCGAGTGTTTGTTTGCGTGTTTGTGTGTGCGTGTTCTACCTGAGAATTTAATTGCTTATGTATGTGTGAGTGTGTGTGTGTGTGTGTGTGTCTCTATTTTTTATGTGTTGGCAAAACTCACAAGCTCATGAATCACTCGCGTGAGTGCATGTGAGTCCGCACACAAATGTGCTCACTCCAAATGCTCCGGAGATGTTTTGGTAGTGCAAGGCCATTTTGATAGTCATCCAGCTGGACTTTACAGAACTCCAGCTGAAGGATGAGCTCTAAATCCAGAACACGTCATCATCAACATCTGTCACCCCACTGACCTAGTTCCCATCATCCCCCCCCCCCAACAAACTGACCCTGTTTACAAGTGAATCTAAATCTCGCCTGGTGTCTTTCACCGAGCGGGCATTCAGGGTCATTTTCAGGCACAGCCCATTTGCATCACTGACATACAATGGGCAGCACTGTGCAGGATGAAACAGGCCATATTTGCTGACTGTCTAGAGCAAACTAAGAATTAGCATCTCTGTGGAATCGGAGTGACCCCTGACCACACAAACAAATATGTTGTTTGCTTTTACCAGGAGGAAACAACTGCATTTTTTTGTTTCCTCTCTCATTCCATGATTGCTTTAGGTTTTTGCCAGCTCAGTGGGAATCACAGTAGGTATCTGAGCATTTGGCTAGAGGCTATTTACTCTGTTCTGTACTCATTCACAAAACTGTTTGCTTTCTCTCCATCCTCCACCTGTGCCCCCCGTCTACTGTTCCCTTTTTCATATAAGAACTCTCAACTTGGGACTGAAACCTTGATGCAAAGCGACCAGCCCAGTGAGCCAAAGCAGCGCTCCAAAAAGGACAGGAAAGGCAAAAAGAACAAAAAGAAGAGGGACAAGGGCTCCAAAGGCAAACGCAAAGGCAAGGGCAGGAAGGGATCCAGAAAGAAAAAACATAGAGAGGAGGGTCTTGAGGATGGCTTCCTCAGAGTCTCCACAAGATTGCCTGAGTATCTTTCCCAAGAGCCTTTTCAGCCCACAGAGTTGCCAGAAGCTAGGAACGCCCTAGAAACGTTCTTCCCCACCGAAGTCTTCGACAAGAACATTGTGGAGATGCCTACACATGAACCCGACTCTACAACTAAGGCCCCCACTGTGTCACCAAGTGCTTTGCCTGAATCAGTGGTTACTGAGGAGGTAGAAAAGTTTAACCTGTAGATGTTTTTAAACCCCCTCCCCCTCATAATTTGCAGCTCTAACCAATATCACTCCCCCACACTAAGTCCTAACCATAGTGAGCACCTCTTCTCTCTGCGGTTGCTACCACCACCATCACTAACCAGCACCGTCCTAATCATCACCTCATCAACATCCCAACCAGAAAACATGAAGAATGCATCATTAATGAAATTTATGTGATGATGTCACGATATGGATATTGCGCTCAGTGAGTGCAATAATCATTTCGACAAAAAGATCTGATCACAGTTTAGAATAAATCCAAAAGGAATACATCATACTGCCCTTACGAAGCGTGCCAAAATGACTCCATATCATTTTATAAACAATCAAGTCAACTTTTAACCTTCCACAGCTACAAGCAATGTGTCTGTCTCCTTTATGTCTGTTATTTGCTAATATGCCAAGCAAACTCATTTTTCATGCTTACGCTCTTCCTGTAGCTGTGTGATCTCTGCCTCATGTTGCCTCATGAAGGTGACCCGTCTACTAATTAAACTTCTGCATTGCACTCCGGTTGGATAATCACTTTTTCCATAGAATCCACCTGTTTTTGCTAACATTCATATTGTACATCACAAAATGTGCCTTTACTTAACAACACTGAGTGCTGATGGGAACGGCTCAGTGTCCTTTGGTTCGTCTGTGCTATGACTCATTTAAGTGTATATTGGTCTGCAGGAGGGCGAGATAGTAATAAAGCCAGTGGAAGAGGAGTATGGAAATGACCTTTACAGGGACCTCTATGATGATCTCTCAGTTTCCACGGTAACAGTGGGTCCGAATATAACTGAATATGAGGTGGGTTAAATGCAAACACAAGAGATGTCTCCGCGTCAGCACACAAACGCAGAGGTCATTGATTACACCTGTGGCTAATGGACTTTTTTTTCATTGCCGAACAGACTCTCGAATATGAAGATTACAAGAACGACACGGCGTCAGAGTACGAAGAGTACGAATCGTATGTGGACAGCTTTGACTTTGCACAGCGTGAGAAAGAGGGGATGTGGAAAGGAGAGGTAAATCTCAGAGTGAACTCACACATCAAGTGAGTGGTCACGTCTTCGATTGCCTGTGTCAAGTGATTTCGAACAACTCACACCTATTCATCTGTTTCTCCTCCTCAGGCTAGCCTCAGAGCAGAGAAGGGCCAGAAGGGAGAACCTGCTAAAATTGAACCGGTGAGTTGCTAGAGGCATTCACTGAATGGTCATGGAGCTTTTGTTACTTGAAACAGGAATGAGGTAACATTATTCTGATGTACATCTCATTCTATCTGTGCTTATTTCTAGGGTACATTAGTGCAAGGACCTTCAGGTTCGCCAGGTCCAGCGGTAAGCCTCTTCTCCGACTAAAACATTACTGACATTGTCTCTGTTATTTTACAATATGTAGCATAATGTACCAAAAGAGGAACTATCTGGATGTGTCTCAAAATGTGTTGGATTCTAGACATCAGGATGAAATTGTTGTGTGTTGAAAAAGAAACAGAACAAATACCGAGATTCACTCATTGAGGAATGCTTGATGGTGTTTGTATACAGTATAATAACCTACCACAATCTGATCTCTAACAGTGCAAGATTAGAAAAGTAGAAAAGTAGAAAAAAAGACTAAAAATATTACAATTCAGAGCAACATAAATAAAAAGAGATTATTTTTAGTTATCCTGCTGGCTAGAATAAAATGTAGATAATCATTGAAAAATCATCATTGAAAACTGCAATGTTTTTTATTCAGCATGTTTAAGTTTATTTGATGTTGTGATTGTTTCTTTACAGGGACTTCCTGGCCCAGCAGGACCAACAGGGCCTCCAGGACCCAGAGGAGATCCTGGTGAAATGGTGAGTGTGGCTAAGGTTGACCCCTTCACCTCAGTCGACCCCTTCACCTGTGGTGCAGGACACAGGGGTCAGCTGTGACCTCACACTGAAACATGTCCATGGGATCACAATGTCCCGGTTCGGGCCTGAAATGAACCTGCTGGACTTCAGGGAGTGATATTGACTCACACATGTTTGACCTGATTTTCTTCTGTTTATATGTGCGTATGTGTGTGTGTGACTGTCTTGTCCATGATTCATCACAAGGGAACTCCAACACACACACGCACGGTTCTGCACTGGTGTGCTCTGGTGTGATTGGTTTTTCGCCATCAGTTGCTTCATAGCATAATTAACTGTGAAGAATTTGAGTATTGAAAGTTTTATTATAATTGATGGTAAAAAATGGAAAAGGGGGTAACTAGCTACCAGACAGCCAGACATGTTCACTGACCTTGCTAACCCTTATAGTCACACAGATCACTGCAGTAACAGACAGTGTCAGCAGCAGTTGCACTCACATGAGAACTCTAGGCCCACAATTTGATGTATTCAACATACAGCTGTTTTTGTATCATTACATGGGATTTTACTGATTTTATGCAGCTGTTTTCAAGAGGAAAAGGTTCATAAAATATTGTTGAAATCTAACAGGCTGAAATTTCTTTCAGTAACTCTCCTACACTGCTGTTATTGGTTATTTTACCATGAAGTAACTGATGATGTAGTTGCCCAGCACAGCAGAAGGCACAGCAGAGTGTTCACTTTTAGACCATTTATTGATAAAATATGTGGTTTGACGCATTAAGTTTTTTATTGTAGAACTTAAAAGCCGCCTCCTGAAACACAGGTATTGTTGGTATAACACTTGAAGTTGTTAAGTGCACAAAGAAAGTACTCTACTTTTGTTTATGCTGAAGAATGAATCTGTTTTACTCATATGAACTGAATTGAATGAAGTGATTAGGTTGCAAGTATTTCCTCTCTTTGTTTATTTCCTTTATCTCACTCTCTCTCTCAGACACAAACACATCATACACAGAGCGGCTGATTCTTATTCTTTCCCCATCCTCTCCTTCCAGGGTCCCCCAGGACGTCAGGGTCTTGCTGGGGTTGATGGGATACCAGGTCCTCCAGGAACCCTGTTGATGCTACCAGTAAGACCTTAACACACACTCATGCTCGCTCGTGTTCACAAAAAACACAAGAGAGCATACCTTCTCCCATCGTGGAGTATAGGGGCACGACCACAAGGGGGCAATGTGTGATTGAACTTAATTTACATTTGGGGAATCCTGCAGTGGGAACTGATTCCTCTTTTCATTACCTCTAGTTCCAGTATGGAGGTGATTCCCAGAAGGGACCAGTGGTGTCTCCCCAGGAGGCGCAGGCACAGGCCATAATGCAACAGGCCCAGGTACACCTGACAGACACCTGTACTTTGGCGTCATCGTGCTGCATCAGTTATCAGTGGCTATTGAGATTTTGATTGTAACTGCATGAGGACCAGTTCATTGCATATTTAAAGCACACAGGTACGTTGTCCAGTGTGCATAAACAAAACGGTTGTGTTTTTCCTCCAGCTGTCACTGAAGGGACCTCCAGGGCCACTGGGTCTTACAGGGCGACCGGGTCCACAGGTAAACACTCATCTGACCTTGACCACATTTGAATTAAATCCTCATGGGTTCCTGCAACCGTTTACCTTTTCTTCATATTCACTTTAACCAGGCACAAGCTCTACTCTTTCCTTCCCATCCTAATCTCGTCATTATGTATGCTTAGATTGTTCACACTGCTTTGATTGTCAAATCACTGCAGGGCCGGAAAAACTAACAGGTTTGTTAGATGATTTGTTCTTAGCTCGTTTATATTGTGTTTGTTTGGTGCTGAGTTTGATTCACAAGTTAAATTAATCATAGACATCATGTCATGCTTTAATGAATTCTTGATTTGAATTTGCAGGGTGTTCCAGGTCCTTCTGGCCTCAAAGGAGACAGAGGAATCAACGGCCCTCCTGTAAGACAATTTTTTTTTTTTTGCTTTGATACTTCTTCCATAGCTTTTGATGCACTTTTCCACTTTATCCAAGTTTTTTTTTAGTAATTTTCTCACATTTTTCCATTCATCTTTCACTCTTCTTCAATCATACAGGGACCACATGGTATGCCAGGTCCTCCAGGAATTAATGGAAGGCTAGGAAAGAGGGTGAGATGACTTGAGTATTGCAGGTTTCAACCCTGAGAACTTCTGTATCTGCATCTTGTGTTGACAGCATGCTGTGCCTTATGTACTTATAAAACAAAAATACATTTAAACTGGATTGTGTGTCTCATAGGGGCGTGCAGGAATGGACGGGGGTCGTGGTATTCCCGGTGACACAGGCCCTAAGGTAAACTCTGAGAATTCACTGCAGTGCAAAACAGATAATCCCAACTAATTGAGCTGCACCAATAATCCACAGATATTTTGTTCCAGTATTTACATCCTTAGTGCATATTTGGAGTTGAGGTTCTCAGTTATCAGGATGCTTCATTTCTAATTGTTAGACCATAAAACTGATGATTGGAGCTAGGTTTTCATTTATTTAGTTTTTTGTTTTACTCATAAGCACAACTACACCACATGTGTTAATGCAGTAAAAGTCTTGTATGATAACAGATTTTCACTTGCAAGTGTAAGGCTTTAGGTATCAAGCAGCCTGCAGCTTATTATACGTATTGACAACGAGGCAACTCAATACCTAACAGCTGCAGGAAGAGCTTAGTAAATAAATCAGGCTCCCTTGATGCCGGGTCTGACAGAACAGCAGAGTCTTTATCAGTCAAAGCAGCATTTTAGCAGACCTACAGCTAATCTGAAAGCTCCCTCTCCCCGACACATATGCCAGGGGAGACTCTCAGTACAATTCTGCTTATTTTTACACACCAGAATATGTGTGTGTGAGTGTGTGTGTGTGTGTTTCATGGTTTAATGCACTTGCTTCTCTATTACTTTTCAGGGTGACAGGGGTTTTGACGGCCTGCCAGGTCTCCCAGGAAACAAGGGACACAGAGTGAGTTAGATGTGGTAACTTAACATTGCCCCTGTATTAATTTAGTCATTCAGACGTTAGCACACCAGCACATCACACATTACATGGCAGATGTTTATTTGTGTATTATGATTATGATGATTGTTTTTATATCTGTGATGACAGTGTGCACTGAAAAGGATCTGCCTGATGCTGCTCTGTCATGAACAGTTCTGTCCTAAATATCCTGAGGGCTTGTGGCTAATGCTTTTATCTTGTAGGGGGACAGAGGAAAGCCTGGTCCTTATGGGCCTGTTGGAGAGCCAGGAGAGAAGGTGAGAGCACACTACTTTGCAAAAAATTTACTGTCTCTACTTGCAACAACAACGAAAAAATACAAAACCATACTGCAGCAGTGTTTTGTTTTTCTTAATTTTTCCACTACGCAAGGTTCAAAGAGAAAATGTTTCCAGACCAATGAATCAATTCCACAGGCCATTTAAGTGGTTGAGCACCACAGATCACAAAAGGCTTTCAAAGAAGCTTTTACTACATTGGCTTGAGTCTACTCAGTGCAAAGATTTGTGAAAGACATGGAAGCGATGCAGTGCATTCTTGACAGAGAATTAAAATTATGAAAGCTCGAAGCTTCGTCGAGATGGTATCAATCCATGCAGACGGGGCGGGAGAAGTTTAGAGAGTGGTCTATTAGTCTTTGCTCGAAGATAGTTGAGCCTTATCTGTCAGGCGGTGAATTTCTTTAATGAGCTATTTTCACAGATTATGTCTGCGAGAATATAAATGTATCCATGCCTGAGGTGGATTTAAAGAGGTGAATGAGATCTATGCATTGAATGTGTTTCTGTCTGAACTCAGGGATCTGATGGACCTGTGGGGCCAAGAGGGCAACCGGGTGAACCTGTGAGTAACCTCCTCTGCAAGGATATAATACCTCTCTTATAACACACACAGACCTTCACATCACTGCTCACCTCTGCATTAAAGCAATCTTTATTGAGTTTTTCTTCATTTAAAATACTTAGTAAAAAGGACTTATTGATTAAATCTGTGCTTTGGGTTCTCAGCGATATGCTAACACAAAACCTTTCCCTTATTGCAGAATCACAGAAACAAATAAGAGGAATTTTCTCAAGCAGAAACATATTTGCCCATTCTGTGCATGTAGGAACACAAAAGAAACACTGCACAGTATTATAAAGTACACAACAAATGTGAAAAACTAGGACGGTCAAACCACATTAATGAAATACTGCCAGTGCTCAGCCTAGCATTAAGAGAGAAAAGGTCACTGGGAAAAGGCGTGCAGCTCGAACACAAATATATACAACAGCATAGCATGCGACTTTATTTAAAATCTGACACAGCTAACATCTATCAGAGACATTCCTGCAGTATAACTTTGAAACATGGAGTCCAGAAAGATCTTAAGGGCTCTGTGGAGGGATCGCTGTTTTTTTTCTTTGTATCTCTGTGGTGAACACTGGGTGGTTGGTTGTGACTCACACTCCATCTTTCTCCCAGTAGGTGAGTTTGGGCCTCAGCTGGGTTCTATCCCTCCAAATGGATCAGCAAGTGCAGGAAGAAATAGAGTGCCATAAGACATGTTAGGAAAGCTGTGTTAGTCTGAAAAAGCTACAGGACAGGAGTTGGCTGTTTGGATGTGAGGGAGGGACCGATGGGGAAAGAGAGACAGCGAGAGACAAACGCGAGACAGAAATTCAGTTGGTGGTGAAAGAGATAAGAGAGATGGAGATAGGAGAGAGAGAGAGAGAGAGAGAGAGGGAGGGAGAGAGTCGGAGAGGGAAGAGATAAAATCCTGGCCTGAATGATTATATTTCCATATCAATCACTTCCCAGGAGATCACAGATGTGGCTTTCGAACAGGTGGCTTGGCCAGCCTACAAAGAGGGAGGCTGACAAAAACAGAGCACACAAACACACTCACGCTAGCACAGGCTAGTGCAGTCTCCGTGGCTACCACATAAAAAACCAGATGCGCCTACAGACACACACACACATACACACACACACACAAACACAAACACAAACACACACAATCAATCTAGTACTTCCTCGTTTGTGAGGACCCTCATTGACATAATGCATTCCCTAGCTCTTTACCCTTTCCTGAACAATCACATCTAAATGCTCAGTCCTAACCTTTACATTAAGTGTAACCTAAATATTTAAAATGTTTTTATTTTCTGAAAGATGTCCTCACCTTTTGATCAAAAAACATGTCGGTTCTCACTGTATAAAAAGTCCAAACACACCCCTCCCCCACACAACTACATAAAATCCATCTCACTCTGTTTTTTATTCGCTCTCTTGGTTCTGATTCATGACTTAGTATTCCACACTCACTCCATCTCATCATGAATGCAGGTAAGCTGCTGACTATTTGCTGTGTTTTGTCTCCAGGGTCCTCGGGGTCTTGTTGGGCCAAGGGGGCCACCTGGCCCACCTGGCCAACCGGTAAGTCACCATCGCCTTGATTGCAGAATCAAAGCTATTCAGCCGTTTCAACTCTCTGAAAGGTCCTCCAGTTCAGGGAATCATCAATATGCCACTGAGAATAAGCAAGGAAGCTTTTTGAACAGTGTCTCTTTTCAAAATCAATCTTTGACATTTCATCTCAGATTTTCCTGACGTCTTGTATGTGTGCATTTTTATCAGGGTATTAGTGGAACTGATGGAGTACAAGGGCCAAAAGGCAACCAGGTCAGTTCTGCTACTTTCATAAACACATTTTTTAACCTTCATAACTACTGTTTTGAACTACTCACAACTGCAGTATTCCTAAAGGTGAAGGTTAAACATTTTTAAGTGATCTGAGCTACAGAAATATCAGCTGGAGTGGCTTAGTGTGGCCTTCCAGTGAACCTGTGAACCAGTCATGTGATGGTGAGCTTATGACAAAGATCATGTGGCGGCAGAGTGTATGACTGCCAATGTTTCTTGCTGTCAGGGTCCAGCTGGAGAGATAGGACCCCCAGGTCAACAGGGGAACCCAGGAGTGCAGGTACTGC
>JAPZDZ010000009.1:7790355-7800933 GCA_029783805.1 Acanthurus tennentii | reverse complement strand
TTGCCCACAGTAAACTTGTATAACCTTTTTACAATTGTATGTTGCTTATATGTATCCAGAATAAAAAGCTGTTTTTGTTTTTTGGTGATAAAAGTTTTCACCCTACAACAACGAAAATTTCATTTAAAAGACATTACAGTTATTAAAAAAAGACTCAATTCCCAGCATGTTAACAATCCATCAAACCCCAAGCTCACACACAGACAACCACACATTCTGGTCACGACTCTTGCATTCATACACAAACACACCCTCACATACCTCCCCCCGCATGCTCGAGCAAAAATCATCAGTTCCCAGCCTTCTCCTAGTCTTGTGGCACTTAATCTGATTGATGCTTTGTTCTGGTCCAGGGCTTGCCTGGTCCTCAGGGTCCCATTGGAGTTCCCGGAGAGAAGGTAGGTAGCGTGTCTCTCACTTAATTTTGGAATTAGAGATATGACCTTGTGACCCCTGTCATCACAAACCCAGGGGAGACTGGTTGAGCTGGAGAGTCAGGTCCAACCTCCTCCGGCTCCCGTTCAGACAAGACAGGGCTAGACAGGAAATCAATACACAAGAAATGCACGCAGGTAAACACTAGGCACTGGGGACAGCCTTGGCACATCATGAGGCTAAAAGAAAAAAAAAAAAAATTTGACTCAGTCATAAATACACTGTTTTTGGTAGAGGAGCAGCAAAGTGGGAAATTCGGTCTCTGTGGCATAAGATAAGATGCTTTATCACATCTGGAGCTCATCTCCAGCATTAATACTTCTCACTGTCCTCCCCAGGGTCCACGGGGAAAACAGGGCCTGCCGGGACTGCCAGGCATCGATGGCCCTCCAGTAAGTACACACAGACACACACATAAATAAATCTAGGTGTCAGCACAAATGCACATAAACATGCAAGTATCCATGCATACCTTTGCAACTCATGCAGCACTGTGCACAGAAATAAAGTATACAGTACTTTTTTTCAAACCATGCATGTTTTTGTCTTTTTTTCCTTTTTTTATATGGGATTGTAAAAAAAGACTTACATAACTTTACAAAAGAAAAGACCTGTGTATACACACAACATGATGACTGAGTCTTCAATTATTCAAAGAGGGCCAGACCCAGAAATAAAAGCTCACAAAGTGATTTACAACCAGTGTGAGAAACACAGAGGGAAGATAGCTAAAGTGGCCAAGAGAACAGAATATTTTTTATTGTTTGTGGTCTGCCAGTAGGGGGACAGAGTTGACATTTCTGGAGTTTATCCAAAGCTGGGTGACATTTATTTATTTTTTTTTTAAAGAAACATCTTCTAAAAGTGAGCTTTTTCTTATCTTCAAGAATTCACTCTAGATAACAGTCAGACATGTTTGGATGCATTTCACTTTAATGCCTCCTTTTTTCTTCTGCAAAGCCTTGTGACACACAAGGCACAAGAGATATATATATATATATGCCGCTTTACTCTCATCGCTGCCGGTGTTTCCTCTTTACCATCGGCTGGTTGCATTCAGAAATTTCAATCTAGAAATGATACAACGATGATGTATTTGTATCAACGCGCAGTCAATCTGATATGTATTTTTCTGTTTCAGGGTCACCCAGGAAGAGAAGGCCTCCCAGGAGAGAAAGGCATCCAAGTGGGTGACTCCATAATACGAGGCTTGTCTACTGTATTGTTAGTGCCAGATATTAAAAGTGCAATATCATGCTCATTTTTGCAATCTATTGTAACTGTGCGCTCACTCACATTAGATTACAACGATGCTTATGCTCATTATAATAACAAGTGTTTGGACGATGTCACTGTTTAGATAATATTTATTGTACAAGAGCAGTGGTTCATTAGAGTCAGCAGCATGCACTTATCAACATTATCCACTTTTTCAGTTTTTGCAAATGAACAGTAATAAAGATAATAAAGGGTTGGACGCAGTGACTGAGTGCAACTCTCATTCATATGTGTTCGGAAAAATGCACTTTTGTTTCCATCTGCTCGCTCATACAGAGGAACACTGTTGTTCTTGTGTTTTTGTTTTCTGTAGGGTTTACCAGGCGCTCAGGGGCCTGTTGGGTACCCAGGGACCCGTGGAGTCAAGGTGAGACATAAATGCATCGTGATCTCAGGTGTAATGTCCACTGAGATGTTTATCCCGTCTCATATTTCATTTAGCATGTATCTCTGCTTGTGACAGACAAGTTTTTGAGTCTATGACTGACAAGTGACAGGTGGAGGGAAAGCACCTCGGTTCTCAAGGGGACTGCTAACAACAGAGTGAGGAACATTTGACAGATGGGAGAAATGTCAGAGTCAGATAGAGCAAAGCTGTGCATGTAGTTTTTGGAGCAGTCCATTTTTGAACAGTCTGGATGAATTTGCTTTTGAAATTTGAGTGGCGGAAATTGAAGTTGTTATGGAATGACATTCCGCTTTTTTTTGTTTGTTTGTTTGTTTTCATGATGCATTTGCACATCTGGTATTTTATCCGGTAGTTTGCCTCAACATCGCTTCAGGAAGCCTGACCAAGCTGGAAGCCATTAGTATGAAATGAATGTAAGGTCAATAACTGCTCAATAACAGAGCAATGTTAGGTCAAGAGGAAATCAATACACGCTTATAAATCATTTCAGTGTTTTAAGATGGAGAAGGCAACCTGTGATTTTTCTGTGTGATTTGTCAGTTATGATTCTTGTCAAAATAAGTTTTTTCCTGTCTCTTTTGTTTTTCACAGGGAGCAGACGGACTCAGAGGTCTGAAGGGGAGCAAAGGAGAGAAGGTGAGTGAAACATACACCGAGTCCTTTCTATGTTGCTTGTTGTCAAACTGTGTATTGCAACTGGAAGGACACTTAAGGACTTGCAGTGTAATGACACCAATTATCATCAAAGAGCTTTCACTAGAAATCACCTCTTCAAAATGGATTACAGGGAGAAGATGGCTTCCCTGGGTTCAAAGGCGACATGGGCATCAGGGGAGACACGGTGAGAGCAGCCACACACTACAGGCCTCAGTGCCATTTTTGCCTTAGTTCCTCTTTATCAGAGCCAAGATAACATTGCCACTTTCTTTCCTTTCTCATTCGTGATTTCAGGGTGATAATGGATCTCCTGGTCCTCGTGGAGAAGATGGACCAGAGGGGCTCAAAGGTCAAGCAGGACCCATTGGAGATGTAGGACCTCCTGGGATAGCTGGTGAAAAGGTGCATTTTTCAGAAGATTACATTTGCTGTCTTCTTTCAGATGGGAAACTCAAAATTTCTTATAAAATGAGTATCTGACAATCCCTAAAATACTGAACATGTGGCTTTTTACTGCCCTCACATTTATTATGTCTGGTTATAGCCCATTCCTATGGCATAACTACCACCAACCTAACCTTCCTTTATTACTAGATGCATTATTTTAGATATATCCTGCTGCATTAGCACATGCATAGTTAGGAGCATGTCATAAAGATCTTAAAGATTTTTATGCTCTTTTATTTTAGGATATTTTTCTGATTTATTTTTTCCTCCCTTCCTTTTCCTTCTGCAGGGTAAACTTGGCGTCCCCGGATTGACAGGATATCCGGGAAGACAAGGTCCTAAGGTGATTAAGCATCACATAGATATTACGACCAGTTAATGTGTCCTGTGGTTCCTGTGTCAGAGCTTTTACCAGCAAGATGTGTGTCTTTGGCTGGACCGTTTCCTGTCTGATTAAAAAGAAAGGATGATAAATGGCTTATTAAAAAAAAAAGGCTATTTTATTAATAGTTCATTAGTGACATCAATTCATTACATGTTGATGAATGGTGTAGTTAAGGCTGTGTTGGGCTCACAGATTAGATTTGCTTTAATTTGATAAAGTAGTTAATTATACGTTAATGAGACATTGGGGGTGACGTGTGATGAATGGACGGCCGAGGCTGATTAACCTCTACGTGTGTCTCAAGGGATCACTTGGCTTCCCTGGTATGGCCGGAGTCCCGGGAGAGAAAGGACGAAGGGTGAGGACTGTGTGAACATTCTGACTGCTTTTGAATATGCGATCTTCTCTATGATGGAGCTATTGTAAAATAAATGAGTGATAAGTTATTTTTAACCTCTTCACTGCAGGGTCCAGCTGGTCAGCCTGGGACCGGGGGCCAAAGAGGTCCTAATGTGAGTACAGTTAATCACGATACGCTGATGCACCTTATTTTTTCCTGACTGTACAAAGCTGTATTTGCTCTAATTAGATACTATCAGTTTACCACAACCGGTGGGAGGCACACTGTTACATCGCCACAGTGTTTTCGCATCACCAGATGTTTATCTTCCACCTCCAGATGAGTTATGCGTGTGCTAATCAGGTTTTTGTTTGCTTTCCAATAGGGAGCCCGTGGGGAAAGAGGAGCACAGGGGCCCACTGGAAAGCCGGGAGAGAAGGTGAGCTCAGATACAAACACACACACACAGTCTCTGATATAAATGAAGACATATGCACATGCAATTACACTCACATAAACATGCACCTGTCTGCCTCATAAAATATGGATGAATGCTCCGATCAAGTTGGAACTGGTTGTTGCTGTTCACTTCTAGATGACAGGCCATCTGGTGCAGTGAAAAGCTGCTGTCTGGCAGGGGATGCTTCAGTTTACATTCTCACCCTCAAAGACCATCTTGGGAAAGCTAACGAATTGTTTTGCAGGGAGAAAAAAATGTTTCAGTGGCTTTTGTTTTCACACAGAAACTGTTTTTTTAATTCATTTTTAGTTTAATTTGTTTCCTGTCTTGTCTACCTGGTAGGGTTCTGCTGGACAAGATGGACCTCCAGGATCTACTGGGGACCAGGTAATCTTTTGACTCATAGATAATACAGTACATGCAGTCCTTACATAAGATCATAGATCTGATAGAGTGAGGTTGGTATCATAGACAGAGTCTCATAAATCAATGTAGGACAAGCACCAGGAAATTCAATCTGGGGACTCGGACAGCACTTTGAAAATCCTTCCTATTATTTTATAGGGTCCCCAAGGACCACAGGGAAGACACGGTGAGCCAGGACCTAGAGGACCTAATGTGAGTAGTCTAAGATGTGCTATATAATATTTGCCTTATGATTTAATGTTATTTCTTTTTACATCATCCCACATTTTATGCTTATGTTCGATTTATTACAATGATGTAAGAAAATGCTTCTCTTTCAGGGTCCTCCTGGAAAAGATGGATTACCGGGTCATCCAGGACAGAGGGGGGAAGCGGTGAGTCAAATTTCATGTCAAAAATTCTACATTATTGATATGCAGTATCTTCTTCTGGAAAAAATGTACAGCATTAACCAATAAAAGTTGAGCATAAAATGATCAGCCATATACGTCAACACAGCAAACGTGGCGAAAGTTGTTTTTAAGTGACTTGCTGACGTCAGAGTGCAAGTTGAGAGGTCTTAAGTGTAGTAAATCTGATAAATGACCCACCCCTGTGTGTAAAAAATTTGCAAACATTGACTCTGTGTTAACTCTTAACTAAGGGTCATCACACTCACTTGTCATATTTTTCAGGGCTTTCAAGGGAAGAATGGCCTCCCTGGCCCCTCAGGTGTTGTTGGGCCACAGGTAAGACGATCAGCATATTCATTTAATTGACTCTTCAGGACAAAGATGTATATTTTAAGTAGTAAGATCAGAAATAATCAGTCTTGATGTATGTTGTGTGTTTTTGTTGTTTTCAGGGAAAATCTGGTGAGACAGGACCAACCGGAGATAGAGGCCACCCTGGTTCACCAGGACCACCTGGTGAGCATGGTTTACCAGGACCTGCCGGAAAGGAGGGTGCCAAGGTGAGTGGTTTTCATCATAATGTCAGGATCATAATCACTTACCAGCATCACCTTATTACTGTGATATTAGATAAAGCCCAAGGACTCTCTGAGCACTGCCGGAATATCTTATCTCCAGGGGCTCATCCCATCCTCTAATTTGCTAATAAATAACAGAGGAAACCTAGAAGTGTTGAGTGTATTATGGCTCATAAAAGATAAATGTTCCTTCTTTGTATGACTTGCTGGTTGGTGTGATTTATGACTGCATAAGGGCCTGCTGTCTGCTGGCTACTTGCCTCATATCTAATCACATATGTGTACGTGTGGTTTCCAGGGAGACCCAGGTCCACTTGGAACCCCGGGGAAAAGTGGCCCTGCTGGGCTCCAAGGCTTCAGAGGAAGCAGAGGGACGCCTGGTGCAATGGTAATGCAAAATTTCATCCTCACTCACACCCACTGCTTCTGTAAAAGCTCATGAATTAAGCAGCTTGCAATTAGATAACAACTTGACTTAAAGTCATAGCAGTGCACTAATTACCTGAGAGTTTTGCAAACAGAAAATGAAACCGAAACAACCGTAAACTACAATTTGCTGCTGATAAATTTTGTAATGGATGTGGTTGTGTTTCTACAGGGTCTTGCAGGTCTAAAGGGAGGAGAGGGACTACCTGGTGTTTCAGGGCCTATTGTAAGTCTAATTTTATTTAATTGTCTCCCTTCCTATCCATTGCTCACTGTTAGTGATGCTCTATAGAACATGTGAAGCAGGAGGCTGTTTCCATGGTGATTTAGTGAACCTGACCACCGCATTAAATCAAAGAGTAAATCATGTGACATGCTCACCTTACCTCTCTATCACCTCTCATTTCCAGGGTGCCACTGGAGAGAGGGGCCCCGCTGGGGCTGTTGGTGCTATTGGTCAGCCAGGTCGCCCCGGCGGTGTGGGTCCTGCTGGGCCGATGGGAGAGAAAGGAGAGCCGGTAAGATTTGGAACATCGCTAATTTAGTTTCTTAGGCAACAGTGTCCATGAACGCATACGTACCATCACTTCTCACCCTGGTAATAAACAACATGTGCTCTTGCTTTGGAATATGTCATTATGAGACGGGGAGCAGGGGAGAAGGGTGGCGGGAGGTGTACATGAATGTGATCAAGTCTGCTTTCTTGGGTGCAAGATTTCTTTCTTATGTTTTACATTGTTGCTATATGAAGATAATAAGTATTGTAGCATTGGCTAGATGTTCATGATTCCCCCCTGTGTTCTCTAGGGGGAGAGGGGAACTGTGGGGCCTGCTGGGCATGATGGGGAATCAGGACCTGTAGGGCTGCCAGGAGTTGCAGGATCCCCAGGACCTCCAGGAGAGGACGGAGACAAGGTAGGTACATTGGACAGCATGGATTCGAGCACTGCTGTTAACGGTTTGCTAATTTTTTGACTAAGCGTTTGAAATCTGGGTGTTCACATCTGTGTGCCTCTGCAGGGAGAGACAGGAGGACCAGGCCAGAAGGGCAGCAAAGGAGACAAAGGAGAGGCTGTGAGTACAAATTTGTTGGAAATATTTCATCACATCATCACCTTGCATCATCACATAGAGGACAAATTGCCCTACAGCCTGGTTGGAGCAATCCATTGAAATAACTGCTTGCCTGTAGTTCATCCTTTGGTGGAATGAACAGATGGTTTTGATTGCGTCTTTTCTCTTGTGAATGTGTATTAAACTGCCCCTTTTTATTTTCCAGGGACCTCCAGGACCTGTTGGAATTCAAGGACCTTCGGGCCAGCTAGGACCGACTGTATGTTACAAAAGCTCATAATACAATGCGCAAAAAAACATATCGTTGTATTACTGTGATTCATGTTGTGCATCATTCTAAGTGCTTCTCTGTCTTTGAATATTTCAGGGGGCAGATGGTGAGCCAGGTCCTCGTGGGCAGCAAGGCATGAACGGGGCCAAAGGAGATGAAGGACAAAGAGGCTTTAAGGGGGCACTTGGTCCCTCTGGATTACAGGTGAAGATTACTGTTTATTCCAAATCTACATTCGTTCATCTCTGATTTTGTGCCTGAGACTGTGTTGATCGCTATATCTGCGTTTTGTAGGGGATGCCAGGACCATCAGGAGAGAAAGGAGAGAGCGGGCACGTCGGCTCAATGGTGAGAGCTACTCAGCAATCTCAGCACATACAACACTCATCTCAAGTCCACTGCTGTGGTCCAGTGTCAGTCTCAAGTCTGTTCTCAACAGCCCTTTTCAGACATATTGCACTTTGCTTCATGGTTTTGACTTTGTCTCTGTCTTGTCTGATATTAAATGTTGGCTTGACTTTTAAAATTTACTCAGAGTGTCAAAAGCAGTTTAGTGCATCTTTTCCAAATCTGCAAATGCTATAGATAAACCTTTAGACTTACATTATACACAGTAAATATATACAGTTGAGTCTCCCTCTCTCGTTTGTTACATCATTTATATCATTTTTCTCATGCATTGCCTGTCAAGCATGATATGCACTGATGGATACATTAAATAGTGGACTATTCTTTATGGTATTGCTGCAAATCGATCTTTAAGTTGGAGAGGTGCGGTACAATGATAGAAATGTAAATAATTGATATTCCCCTTGGATGAATTATTAAATCTAAAATAATGAGCCTGCAACAGTCACTTTGTGTCAATCTAAAAATATATAGGAATATTTTTAATGCAGTTTCAGAATACATCTCATACTCTGTCCGTATGGGAAACATACAAAAAAAGAGGTGAAATATTGTTTCTGAATGCGAGAATGTTTGTGAAGTAGATATATAGCTGTTTATTAGTGCAAAGGAGGAAGTATCTTGTTTTTTAGATTCTATCTGGCTTTAGGTTTTTCAGATGATTGTAAGCACAGAACTGTAAAGGTTCTGGGTATTAATAGCCTATAAACTATAGCTGGCACAGGGGCAAACCACCACAGTCTCTTGAGAATGAAATGGGGCTTCTTATTGGGTTAGGTTGGGTCAGCTGTCCTGATCCTGCTACATTTTCCTCTGCCTATTATCACTAACGCCCATAATCAAACTGCATGGTCTTCAGTGGGCCTCAGTTTGGTTTCTGAGACTGTTACACAAAAAATTCCACTCATTATAAACAAGAAATCTCTGCTCCCAGGCTACCAGACTACAGTGGATGAGCTAAGGGCTGTGTTTCCATTGTAAAAGCCTTGATAACTCTTGACAAAGCACTGAACATTTCACATTTGCTCTGCTAAGTAGCTGTCCTTAGCACTTAACTTTATGCTAACCAGTCAACCGTCTTACTATGGGATATAACACATACTGTGTCATTATGCTGGCTATGAAAAAAATATAACCTTGATAAAAAAAAAAGAAAAACTGTACTCTCCAGCTCTACAGCTCTCTTAATTCTGTTTCTGCACCGTATGTCTGCCGGCACTGGCTATATATTTACGCTGTCAATAAAATGATGCCCATATTATTAAAAAGGAGGAAATCCTTTTAACCCTGAAAACCTAAAGCAGTCTTAGGAAGCCCTTTCAATTTGTGACTTGCAAAGTAGACCATGACTTCATATACAAGAGAGATGGACCCCAGAGGATGAAGAGGTGGTCCTGTATGTAGAAGGAGGAGTGAGATTTTGAAAAAAAAAAGGGAAAAAAGAGAGAGA
Source organism: Acanthurus tennentii (assembly GCA_029783805.1). Lineage (NCBI taxonomy): Eukaryota > Metazoa > Chordata > Actinopteri > Acanthuriformes > Acanthuridae > Acanthurus > Acanthurus tennentii. Next base: position 7,791,497 of record JAPZDZ010000009.1, on the reverse strand, counting down.
GTGACAGAAAGGAGGCAGTGGAGCAGTGGAGTGGAGGGAAGAGGCGGGACACTGATTGTGAGCAGGAAGACGGTGTGACAGCTGCTAATCAGATTAGCCTCAGCCTTGGCTGTCTAATGAGCATCCTCCTTTGTGACCGTCATCTCACAAAGCTCTCAACCATGAACACACGCTCAACAAGATTCTCTATAGCCCCCCTACCCCCCACCACCACAGCCAGATTAGGGGAGGGAATGCATCAGAATGAAACCAAAAAACAAAAGAAAGGGAGAAAGAGAGGAGAGGAGAGATGCTGAAGAGTCAGTGGGGAAGTTTCATTCATCTGTGAACGTTGCGGATCACAGAGTTCTCCCCTCCAAAGCTCAAGCATCTCTCCGCCAGAAGGATATGTGTTTCCTCTAGTCCCACACAGTCTGTCTCTTGTCTGTGTTTCTGTCTCAGTGTCTTAACAACACAAGGCTCCCTCCAAGACTTCAGAGTGATTCAGTGCACAGCTCAACATCTACTCAACTGAAACTGAAGCCGAGCACAGTTAGGATTAATTGCTTGGCATTCTCTTGAGCTGCACAGAAAAGTCAAAACACATGCCGTCACTTTGGATGAGAGAATATGGTCTTGCACATCACAGGCAAGAGATTTCTTATTAATAAGAGAGAATAAGAGAAGCAGGCAGGGGGTAGGGGGCTTCAGAGCCTGTCTCATATTGAGGGTAATGACCTGTCTGGACAACTTCATCATGTCACTACCATAATGATCATAGGTTCTGGGGCCATTGCATAAGCAATCCACCATGAGCTGTCTGTCATCTTGCTCTCATCTAATTTAGGAGGCACCAGCCGACTCTCAGCTCAAATTCACTTTGTATTTTCTTTGTCTTTATTGATGCTGTAACCTTATTGTCCTAATAAAACATTACATGTCTCTCTCTCTCTCTCTCTCTCTCTCTACAGGGACCTCCTGGACAGCATGGGCCACGGGGCCCTCTGGGGCCCATTGGAGGAGAGGTAGTGAGCTGCATGACTTTTTTTTTTTTATATGTAAATCTGTATTTAAGTTTTTGGAAAGGATAAGTGACCTGTACGGTGCATTTGACACAGCAATGCTAATCAGTATAATCAGGATAATAGGTGGCACAGTGGTTC